>APFE030599352.1:23449-54828 GCA_000404065.3 Pinus taeda
CAGCAGCTCCACAGAAGAAGCAGGGCCTCCCTCTGGGCAAACCCTTTATGACAAGCTGGAGAATCTATTCTTTATAGAGCATGAAATTAATCATCTGTTTGAGGTACCTCCTAATTTTTATAGACACACAGAGGCAGATGAGACAGTAGTTAAAATGAGAAGACATCAATTACCCCCAGCTGATTGGTGGCAAGCAATGTTGGAAATTTTGCCTAGATAATTCCACTTTGCTTTTTGCCTTTTTTGGAGAAAGATCAGCATACAGGTCAGTAGATAGGTCAGCATACAGGTCAGCAGGCAAGTCAGCATACAGGTACAGCAAACAACATACAGGTACAGCAAACAGCATACAGATGACTCAGCAATCCACTCAAATATCAGGCCAAAATTAACGCAGCATTTAAAGCACTTCTACCGCCTATTTTTCACAGCCAAAAGTCAAATCTGTCTGACAAAGGAATGTCGGCTATCTCAGCATTTAAAGTTACATTTATGTGTCATTCACTTTTTGTAAGAGAGTTGGTGGTGAAATTTATTTCACCATAACTCTCCACTAAGATATTTTATGCCCTATTTTTGTATATATATCCCCTCAGATAACGCATTGAGGGTTGGTTGTAATACAATTCTTCCTGAAGAGATCTGATGTATACTGAAGACTTTTGATAATAAAATTGCTGATGGAGATTGCTGGTTTCAATGCTGTCTAAGATGGATATGTAAAGCTCTGTGTTGTTACAGAATTCCTGTGTCATTTGCTGAATCAATAAGTTTTCTCTTAACTGTGTATGTGTTTCCTGTTTATTCCATAACTTTGTGTTTTCATAATCTTAGTAAATAGAGAAAAAGAATAGCCTAGGATTTGTTCCAAACGCCCTATGCTCAATATCTATTTCTAAATATGTTTTCTGCTGGATTAGCCATAGATATGAATTCTTAATTGCTCATGTCTAAACTTATCCTAACATGGTGAATACTGTTTAAGAATTCTTAACTGCTCTTAAGCATTACTTTCATGTTTTCTTCATTAGCATAGTGAAAGATTCTTAACTGCCTTTCACTCACTAAATTCCCACTTCCACCAACAAATTTGATATATTGTTTTCACACATGCCTAACTTGCTCTGCAGCAACACTTTGTCTCCACAGATCCATTTTCAAGAACACAAATATCTCAACTCCATTGCCCAATGGAACAAACTATCCTGTAAATCTATATTTTAGTTCTAAAGGACTTCACCAACCCACCAAATTCAAGAAAACAGTGCATCTTAACTAGTCTAAAACACTCATCAAACAAAGCTAAAACTACAAAGAGAGAGCCCTCTCTGGCTATTGGTAGGCTAAGACCTGTATTTACAAGATTGGCTAGTGGTTAGCTTAGCCGTATTCCCTTTAGGAAACAGGGAACAACCTGAGTGTTAACACATTCCACAATAAAGGTTTTTGTGAAGTCTGGTGTAGCTAAGACAGGCACTTGGCGCATTTCCTCTTTAAGATGTTCGAAGGCCTTTGTTGCTTGTGGAGTCCATGAAAATGCATCTTTCTTCAATAGTGTTGTTAGAGGTGTTGCTATTCTCCCATAATTCTTAACAAACTTGCAATAATACCTTGTCAACCCAAGAAATCCTCGCAGATGCTTTATGGATGTGGGAATTCTCCATTCCTTAATGGCTTTAATTTTTCTAGGGTCCACCTTAACTCCTTCATGAGATACAATATGACCCATATACTCCACCTCTTTTACTCCAAAGAAACATTTGGATCTTTTTGCATGTAATTGTTTTTCCTCCAATAGTTGTAGCACCTTGTCAACATGTTCAACATGATCCTTCCAAGACTTGCTGTAGATTAGTATATCATCAAGGAATACCAACACAAATTTTCTCAGGAATGATTCGAAAATTGAATTCATCAAACCTTGAAATGTTGAGGGTGCATTGGTAAGGCAAAAGGCATGACTAAAAATTCATAATGACCCTCATGAGTTCTAAATTCTGTTTTCGGAATGTCTTCAATATTCATTCTAATTTGATGATATCCTGAATGAAGATCCAACTTGTTGAAGTAAATTGATCCATGCAATTCATCCAGTAATTCATCAATGACAAGAATGGGAAACTTATCTTTAATAGTGAGCTTGTTGAGCTCCCTATAATCTGGACACATGCACCATGATCCATCATTCTTGTGCGCCAATACTACTAGAGCAGATAAAGAACTTTGACTCGGTTGAATTATACCAGCCTCTAGCATTTCTGCAACCACACATTCAATTTCACTCTTTTGGCCATAGGGATATATGTACGGCCTGATGTTTGGAGGAACACTTCCTGGAATCATATGAATCGCATGATCATGATGAAGAATAGCTGGGAGACATTTGGGAGTCTCAAATACCTTGTAATGATTGTCCAAGACTATTTGGAGATCTGGAGAAATAGATGATTCCAATGCGGAAACATCTAGTGAACATAATTGTGACATTACACCATTTCGTACCTTTTCTAGAAGCTTTGTCATAACTTTAGAGCTTATTATCTTTCCCGGTTCCCCTGCAATACCCCTTAATTCAACTTCCTTTCCTTCCACAGAAACTTTTATGAAGAGTTCTTAAAAATTAAAAGCTATTGTACCCAAGGATTGTAGCCATTGGACTCCTAATACAAAATCAGCACCTCCCATTGGAATGGAAAGCATTGGGCTAATCAATACATATTCTCCCATGGATAGCTTGATATTATGGCACTTTCCAGAGAAATTTGTTGTTCCTCCATTTGCAACCATCACTTGACACTATGGTGCTGCATATAAGAAGCAATTCGATTCTTTTGCTACCTTACAATGAATAAAATTGTGGGTACTTCCTGAATCAATCAACACTATTACCTTTTTCTTCTTGATTTGTCCTTCTATCTTCATGGTTTGAGGAGTGGTAATTCTCACCAATGCATTAAAAGATATGGTTGAATTCATTTGTTCTTCATCTAGGCTTTGTTCTTGGAGTATATTCTCTTATTTTGACCTATCTTTCTCCTTTTCTTCTTCCTCTTCACAATCTATGTAGAATAATTTCTTTTCACCACACTTATGACCTTTAGTGTATTTTCTATCACAACTGTGAAAAAGCCCTTTTGCTCTTTTTTCTTCCAATTTTTGTGGTGTCAACCTTATAGGTTGTGGAAGACTAGCGGCAACAACACTTCCGTATTTATAGCTATGAGTGGTATGCTTCATGGTTGCCATAATTTTGCTTTCCATTTTTCTTCCTAACCTGAATGCCTTCTCTAATGAATCAGGTTCCCAAAGGGGAAACATCATGTTGGATATTATCCTTTAAAGACCCTATGAACACATCAATCCTATGATCCTCTGGAATATCTTTTACCCTTATGTTCAATTTTTGGAACTCCTCAATGTGCTCCATTATTGAACCGTTTTGTTTGAGACTTATCAATTCCCTAAAAAAAGCGTTGCTTTTTGTATCCTCATAATGTGCTATCAATTCTTCCGTAAAAATTTCCCAAGTGATAAATTTTTTACAAGCGCAAAGCCATTGATACCATACAAATTGATTTGGTTCCAAATATAAAGTTCCAATACGTACCTTTTGTGAGTTTTGCACATTATTGAGATCGAAAAATTGCTCCATCTGTAATATCCATGTTGCGGGATCCTTGCCATCAAACTTCCTCATATCGATTTTTGGAATATGGTGGGTCTTTTATCCAACATTAGAGTCTATGGAATCATGATTAACATTCCTTTTGTTCTCATCATGAGTTTCCTTTACTACCCTTTCACCATTAGTGACCCTTTCTTGTAGCAACTTATTCATATTTATCTTCAATTCTTCCATGTCTTTCTTCAAATCTATCCTCAAATCATTCATCTTAGTTTCCACGTCATTCATCTTAGCTTCTACACCTTTCTTTAAACAATCCATCTTATATTCTGTTCCTTTTTGTGCAAGTGACACTTGTTGCACTTGGTCTCGTAATTTTGATATATCATGTTGCATTTCTTCCTCTTCTTCATGAGTCATGCTAGAGCTTTCAGTTCATCTACTAGGTGTTTCCATTTTCTTTCTTCAGGGCATCAATTACTGATAATAATTCTTCACTATGTCCTTTGAATTCCTTCAAAATAAATTTTCAAACCAAGCTTAAGCAAACATTTAAAAAATATACACACCTTTTTTCACTTTGTAGGAGCTCGATATTGCCTCTGATGTATCTCCGTAATTTCGGATCATCCAGTTCTGAAATTGCGACCTATGGTAGCCCTCTGTGTCCTCTTTCCAAAGCCACCAGTCTGACCCTAATTAGATTCTCCAATAAAGAGTTATGCCAAATCTCCCACAGTGACATGATTATAGACTAATTCAGTAGGGTGAACTTGTACGATGTTCCACGAGTCACTGTTTTGACCTCTGGCACTGAAAAATATATATAAGAAACTACAATCCATCCTGTTTCTGCACCTTATTACGAAATTTCAATCCAATGCTCAGAGAGAAAGTTATGATGATTTCCCCAGGTCACCTGTTTGAATGTAATTCAAGAGTCTACAAAAAGACCAAATTCCTCAGATCATATCTCCCAAAATATAACGCAAAAAGCTCTGAAATTCAGACCTGAGATTCAGCACGATGTCTTCTCAAATGGGTTTTTTGTCAACTTCTGAAACGTCGCAGAAAATAGTTATAGCGAAAATGCCACCATGACTATTTGGAGCAGCGAAACCCTAGAATCCAAAGCTCTAATACCAAATGTTATGAACCAGCTCAAGAAAAGATAGATCAACGCCTTAGAATTCAACCTCTTTGAGGGGGAAACCTCCTTTACATTACATAAATGAATAATTCTTGGATGATTCAAATGAAAAGAACTCCTCTCTATATATAGGAGTCTAAGGGGTCATAACATAATCAGAGCCTACATAACAATAATAATGTAAGGGCACAATAATAACAATAGTGGGCTTCTATGAGGCACAATAGTAACAATATGGGCACTAGATGGGTACATCAATATAATAAGTGGGTTGTACTAATAACAATAAGGGATTACACTAGTAGTATAAGGACCTAACAAAGTGTGATCCATGATCGCTTTGGATCCTTTTGCGCCGGGATATACAAGTGATGCCTGTCCAATTTGAACTCGGTCATGCTTTGGAAATTATTGTAGATCGTGGGAGACATCCGCGGTCTTTGAGCAATCTATGCCCACATATTTCCTTCTATGGAGGTACAAGAAGCATGGATTTCAGAAACCCTTGCTGCGTCCTTTGTAGCCCAGAGTGAAATATATGGCAGTGCTTTTCGTAGGCTATCTTAAATGCTGTGAAACTAGCATTCTTGCAGCAGTTCCCCTGTAACCAGAAGGATTGATAAGAGCA
This sequence comes from Pinus taeda, assembly GCA_000404065.3. NCBI lineage: Eukaryota > Viridiplantae > Streptophyta > Pinopsida > Pinales > Pinaceae > Pinus > Pinus taeda. The sequence continues at coordinate 28,853 of APFE030599352.1, forward strand.
ACCATGTATAATGAAATGTCTTACCTTTGTCTTTTGCTTCTTGACAACTGGTCATAAATTTGTCTCATAAAAAATGTACCCAATTGAATTGAACCCCTTCGGCGCACTGCCCTGCCAGCGCAATGACAGGCGTTGGCACCTCATCAACATGGCAGTTCCTCATGAGTTTACTAGCTAGAAGCTGAGTGGAAACTCATAGTGTGCAATCATTGATGCTTGTTATGACATACCCACACTTTCCTTTTTCTAGCTGGTATTTTGCCTTCATTATTTCGGCGAGGCCTACCTTACTACTTGTTCCTGCTATGTATGTGGGGTCATTCCCTTTAAGTGGTAGGTGCGTAATTCGCTGGATTAAGTCGGTTGTGATCATAATCAGCTCTTCCAACTATAGATATCCATCATGTATGAGATAGAGCAGCTATTTGATCACAAATATGGTGATGGTCGTGCGGTGATAGTGAGGTATCCACCTGAGATTCAGTAATCTCGCCTTCTCCACACCTAGTAACCACTGCTGTGGCAGGAACTTGTCTTTGGCGAATTCGGGGAACTTGCTGCTATCTGCAAGGTCCCAATCTTTGAAATTGATGCTTGGAATGAGCCCCATTAGCAACCCGTCGAACCTTATTTCAACCAGAAGAAGTGGGATCTGGAGCGTAGTCTTTGTAGCGTCGAAGTCCTTCGATATCTTGGTCGTCCCAATCCATGGAGAAATATATGAAGGTAGTGACAGAAGTTGGAACACAACATCTTCTTCCTCAGTCTATGTGTCGATCTGATCAGTCAGGGCCTACAGATTGTCACCATTCTCAGCGGGTTCAGTGGTGACTGCATTTCCTTTGTCTATAGCTGACTATTTATTGAATCTCGGTGAGGCTTGGACTGTTCCTACCATTTGTTTGTTCTTCCTAGGTCATGGTGTGCATGGAGACTTTGGAACTTTGGGAACCTGAGTCATGTCCTTGTGCTCTTCTTTATTTAGTTGCAGTTCCTCCGCGAACTGTGCTTGGGTTCTGGCCATGGTACTCATGGGGTGCCTGGTAGCTAAGTGCTCACTACTCTTCAGTGGTTCAAAGCACCAACACTCCAGTGCCATCCACAGAGTATGAGATTTGAAAAAATCCCTTCCCTCCTTTTCCAGTCTATTAGTGGTGTCTACTATGCAGATCTTTATGTGTCTAGTCTGGAACTCTCATCTTAATGTCCCACTGCCCGCTCCTCTCTAATGGATCCTAACTTTCTTGTCATGAATAATGTGACTATTGATCATCTTTAGACTTCTCCACATGGTAGCATAATCCTTTGGGAGAGGCTGTAATCTTGTGGACTGAATGACTTGGTAGAGAATTGTTTCACCACGCCAGCTTCTCGTAGACTTTTTTCTAGTCCCACGCCTTCTTTCAAGTACTTGGGGCACTGAGCCTCTAGTGTCTACCACTAGTCAGGTGTTCGCACCTTTGGTGTGAATTCTCAACTTCCTTGTTAGCTCAGGTTGCGAGCACCTCTCAAGTGTCTGGATAGTCATTATGTTGGTAGGCACCGTTATGGTGGGTGTGTTCTTCTAGAAGTGTGGGCATAGCCATGATAGTAGGGTCATAGCTTTTTCCTATGTTGTGGGATGCCCGATTAGGCCTAATTCCTTCATGTGCAGAATGGCGCAGCTTTCGTGGGCACCACTACATGCTATTCTGCTGAATCCATTCCTTCTTAGCTCACTTTGTTTCCTTGGCTATACCCATAGTTTATTGATGTCGCAGGGCCTGTGACTGCAATGTATTTTTTGGGCTCCCTTCTGTCATCTATTACAGGCCCACCAAACCCTTGCTATCGTCAACTTCATATTAGGTTGTTCTATTAGGCAGTAGTTGTGAGTGCTTCCCCTAGTTCCCTGCTAACCTTGTCCCCAGCTGCTAGTGAGATGGTTTGTTGTGGTGGCTTTGGGCTACTAATTCTAAGCTGGTTGGGTGTCTACACATCATACACCTGTAGCCTATGCTAGTGAGGGGTGCATACCCCATTTTACTCCCCCATCCATGCATGTTCCTACCTCCAACATCCACGCCATTTCCTTCGCATCTTTGGAAATCCACTTTTTCCTGAAGTAATGGTTGCGCATGGTGCCTTCAGGGATACTTCCGGAGGGTTTGTTCTCCCCTAAATCGATTCATACTGATTGACTGGTTCTTTTTCTTTTGTGGCCATCTCATCAGCCAACTGCTCGTTTTCCCCTATTGTCACCATCCTGTTACAATTTACTATGGTTACTTCATATAGTCGGTTTTGCCATTGTTCAATCTCTTCATTTGAGTCCGATGTGCAAGAACTATCATTGTCCCATGAGAGTCTACCGTTTTCTGTTGGATTTACCCTATCCTAATCTTGCACTATAATCTAGTAGATATAGTCCAATTCACCATCTCTATCTTTGTCATGCACTGGCTCAGTATAGCACGCCCCTTTAGCTCGATCCAATGGAACCACTACCGGGAGAGATTTCTCTTCGAATATCATTTTAGTTTCTTGAGGTTGATGATTCCATTCATACCCGTTTCCAAATCTATCCCTAAGAATGTAGGATATGGGTTACTGTCATCCATAATTTCTATAACCTTAAAATCAATTTGTGTGCTGACACCATCGATGTCTGCTGTAACCCCATGTAGTCTTCCCATGGGCAAGATCTTTTGTTGGTTAGCCATCCGTAATTAGATCGGGGACCATTGTAGTGTGGGCCTGCCCATGTGCTCCCAAGTATGTTTTGGTAGGACATTTGCGTCAGACTCTAAAACCAAAATGACCTGGTCCATCTCATAGTCTCCAATCTAGATAGTCAATCACATTTCTCGCCCAGTGCACAAAGCATCTTTGACTAACTTGCGGAACGTACAAAGTTCATCTACTCCCGTGCATCGAGTAACTTCATGCATGTTTCCAAGAAGGTGGTTAGCATAGAAGTATCCCTCTCTGATCCGAATTGATCCTTACTGCTCGAAGTAGAAGCTTCCACAAATTTCTTCTTAGCTTCCATAAAGGTTTCCTTCTTAAGCTCCAAGTAAAATTCTTGTTGTCTTGAGGGGGCCTTATGGATCCATGTATCCACCTGTGCCTCCTTCCCCTTATCTTCCCCTGTAGCGGCACCACTTTTGAGCATCATATTTACATTAGGATCTTTCGCGTGTGGTTCAACCTTCATCATTTGGACATTCTGAGTACGGTTAGCTGGAAGCACGCCATTTCCCCACATTTGAGCAATCAGTGTGGGGCAGTTGACTACTTCATGATCAAATTGGTGACATTAAGGGCAACAGGCTTTGGGTGGGTTCATGCAATCATAGGCGTAATGCCCTGGTCCTCCACAATCATAGCAAATTAATTGTCCTCGTCCTCATCCAGGTCCCATTCCCCCGCGGCCCTGTCCGTGTCCTTGGTATCCTCCTCATGCGAGTGGTGTGGCAAGATCCTGCCCATGCACCTCCTTCTCCATCCTATAAGTAGGTGTTCAATCCATCAACATCTCATAACTGCAGAAATTTCTTTCATCGTGACCCACCGTCCTACAAAAGTTACAAAATAATTATTGGGGGGAGGGTTGTCTTAGGTTCGGCAATAGATGAAAATTGCCCATGGCATGCTTTCCTCCCACCTAACAGTTTGTGCACTAGAGTGCAAGTGTCGTGCTTGAGCTAGCTCGTACCTCTGGTCACAATGGTATTGGTCCCCCTCCTACCACATAGTTCGTGAAGATCAAACAGTGGTCCTTATCATGGCCCTGGCCCTTACATTTGATACACCGCACCTCTTCTCATACTTTTGTCCGAGGTGTCTGCCCTTGTTTCAAAATTTGCATTTCTAGACATAGGTTTTGTATTTGCATTTGGATTTGTTGTACTCCCAACCCTCAATCCTGTATTTGGGTTTCCTGCAACCTCATTGTTGTCTCCAATGCTTCAGCTTGGGTTGAGATCTTTTGTTGTGACAGAGTTGTCCTCAGATATGGTGTTAATGACATGAAAAACAAAGCACAATGTTGCGCATATGATAGTGTCATGTTTTTCTCGTGAATGGTGCTTTTCAATCTCTGATCCAGATCCCGCAGGGTTTCACCAGGCAACATTGCTAATTCCTTGAACCCAATAATCGACTCTAGTTCTGCCTCCTAGATTGCTACTATTCCCTCATTTGGATGATCGCTTGAGTATTTCATGTCGCGTGGTCCTACAGCGCATTAAGCTAGCCTTCTTAATGTTATCATCTATGATGCCTTGAGTGTCTGATACAGACTTTATGACAAACCAAAACTGTCTCGGTTCCTCATTTCCTACACCCTTAAATATCGGCAGCTAGACTGCACTCGCCATCCCAACTTTTGGTGGTGGAGGAGGTGGGGGTGGTGTCGATGTGGATGGGTTTGATGTAGGTGAAGCAGGTGGTGGTGTGGACAGAGGTGGTATCAGTGGGAAGTGCTCCACAATCAACCAGATTACACTTCTCGGTGAGAACCTTGCAAGCTCCTCCTCGCTCTCCCGTGATATAGAAATCAGAGGACTATTCTCTACCCCTCCTATTCCTGGGTAACCTCTTCCACTCTGGGTTACTCTAGACATCAATAGATGTGCATAATTCGTTTTTCACACAACAACATCTTAATCCAAGTCTTCAATGATTTGATATGCTTACCCTGTGGTCGTTGGATAAATCGCCTTTCCGCTTCACTATAACTCCTGGTTGTATCTATCATGAAATCACTGATAAATACTCCTATTACCCGATCCAGCCAATGATCTACTACGTGTGCAATTTTATCTTTGGTGGCTTCCATCCTGCGCACTAGTTATGGGGTCAACACAATAGGCTGATTTAGTTTACACCTTCCCTCTCTTGCAGTTAACCTCGCGATCGACTCGTACAATGCTATCAAAATTGTTGCGAAGAAGATCTCGTGGATATCTGTGTATATATAGTGGTCCAACCAATCCTCCACTGATTTTTGTAGGTTTTTGTTTTCCTGAACTGCAAACTCGTGGAGCTTCAGATCCAACCACTCTTCAAGCTTCTTTGTAGGGCTCCAGTGTTCCCACACCAGACACCCATTAGGCAGATCCTGGTCCTAGCAATGGAACGATAAGTTGGCTTACAGGGGCTTGACCAAAGTTCGGAAGAGTTATTTAGCCAAACAAATCCCGTAGTTACCGTTCCTTTGGACAACAGCCCGCAGAACGTGGACTGAGGTCTCACCCAAGGTAGCATGGGAGAATGCTAGAACTAGGTTTCTGTGCCCTTGGGATGTCTTAATGTGGCTGGAGGTTTCACGCGCCATTCTGTGGCTTCGGACCACTCTACTCTGTGCATATCCAGACCTAGAATACTCTTTAATACTTATTAATGCGTTCTTTATAGATTCAATCTAATTTTTATGGTCTTTAAGCAAACATTTAACAAAATCAAAAAGTTTGCGCACTTGGAATAGGTACAGATTCACATATAATCATATCATAAGCATACGCACATAGATCAAATAGTTATATTAACCATACATTAGCCATATCTACAATAATTTAGATTTAACATAGAATCTCATAATCAACTTACCCTTATTGAATTTCTTCACGAATACATCTGGATCCATCCTACGCCTTCAGCTACAGGGGTTCATGCACATAGCTACGGACTCTACTAGGCCTTTGCGCACACAGCTGCAAAGCCTCTATCTTTCTACCAATCCCCTCGACTTGGACTTACAGATGCTTTTAGACTTTTCTTCTCGAAAACCAATTACAATTCAGATCATTCTCCCCAAAAACTAGCTACCCTTAACCATAGAGCCTCACTCTATTTATACATTTCTGTGGTCTGTCGGCCATGGGTGGGCCAACTCAATTTACATTTGTTTACATCATCTTAGGGTAGACAACCCTTTGACTTGACCTATTATAATTCATGCTCCACACATTCCATGGAGTCTTTACCCTATCTCTACCCAAAATTTTGGGCTTTGTGCCCCATGACCGTTATGTGAGGCTTCTGCTACCCAACAAACCCCATAGATTGCTAACATTCCCTAATGAGGGGTTCGCACCTACAGTTCCTGGAGCTATGCTCAGAGTGCCCCCAACACATTCTATTGCTCCTCCATTTCTTCCTAGAGCGCTTGCCTGGTGACCTCGCGACCAGTGTCGTCAATGTCATATAGGTCACCCTTAGTCAGTGTAATTGCTTCCCCATCTAATTTGGAAGCTTTTCTCTTCTTCCGTGTTCTTAACCATTCCGCACTACGCGATATTTTTAGCTGTGGGTTTGCGATTTCTGGCGTATCAGTTGTCCCTTGTTCGGCTGGTTGGTCTTGACCTATTTCCTCTTGCGTTGTTGTGGCCTTTGCTGCCTCACGGGAGGACCTCTTCGGCAAGCTATCCATTCCACCTTTGTTGTGCCAGCTGTTTAGTGGCATCCTTTTGTCTCTGCAACGATGCCTCATCATACGCTGCCAGATCTGGTGCGTGCCATTCCATTGGCTAGGAGTCGAGCATCGCGAACATAATATCATCAATTGTGATGAAGGGGAGGGTGATCCATTTCTCTTGTGGGTCCTTCTCCGCCCTGATGTACACATTCTGCATCTTAGCCTTAAAATCTTCAAAGCTTCCCAAACTGTCATATACTGTGGGGCAAAGGCGTGACAGTTTCTTGATCCACATTCAGACACTTGCCTCCATGAGTATCCAAAAGATCTTGGTCTCGTGAATTTGCGTAGCATCCGTTGTTGCCCATAGTGACACATATCTGACTACCTCTGGTAAATCCTAGTCCATAGGAAGAAACTAATTGTCCTCCAACAATTCCCCTGCAATCAAAAGGATGGATAAGAGAAGCCACACGTAGTGGAAGATCTTACCCTACTCTTGGGCCTCTCTGCAATTCGTCAAGAATTCCTCACAAAGGAACTGCGTCCAGTTGAACCACACCCCCTCTGTGCATTGTTTGGCAAGTGCGACGACTGTTGCTGCTACTTTGTTACCCTGACATTTTCCCATTACTTTTCCTACCAACAATTGGGTGGCTATGCAGACTGGTTTGTCCTAAATTCTAGTAATAACTTAACCCCTCTGCTTTTTCTCCAATCTTATACTTATTTTTCATGGCCTCTGCAATCGCCAAGTCTCCACTTGTACTAGCAATCTCTGTAGGGTCCCTTCCTGTATAGGGAAGTTAAGAATTCTTATGAATAAGCTCGTCTGTGATGGGAATGGGATCCTCTAGCCACAAGTACCCATCGTGGACCAGGAAAAGCAACTTCCTGATGGAAAATATCATGATTGGGGCATAATGAAAATATCAGATCCATAGGAGGTGGAGTACCCACGCCTCCTCCACCCTGCACAACCATTTTCGTGGCTGCAACACTGTAATTGCCCCCTCCTTGCTCTGTTTCATTAGTTGGCTAGTTTCCAAATGAGGGAGTCTTTCACTATCTATGAGGCCCCAGTCTTCAAACTTCATCGTAGGTATGCAGCCCAAATTTGATCCTTCAAATAGAATGCCCTCAGGGAGGACTAGGGTTTTGAGGTTGGTCTTAATAGTATCCAAATCTTTAGGTACTCTGACTCTCCCCTTCCATGGAGGGACATATTTGGGAATTTTTGTGGCAGTGTGTCCTAGTTGTATGTCTTCCTCCATTTCTACTTCTAGTTCAACCTCTTCTATAAATGTGTGGAGATCCTCCTTGTCATCATCACTCTCAATATTCACCATTTTATCCTTATCTCCCATATATAACTTTCCAAACCACTGGTTTCGCAGAGACATACAAACCGTTCCTACTACTAGTGGGTCCTTCTTAGGCCTTAGCATTCTGATAGATTTTGGGATTTCCGGTGCATCCACCACTAGTGACATCAGGTTCAGCGCGGCTTCCTCGATTGTCAACATTGCTCAGTTCAGAAGATATTGCATCTTTTTTGGCAATGCTTCAAACCCTCAATGATTTATAGGCCTGCTGGAATTCAAATTCAACCATTCCCCCCTCCCTCATCTCATTAATGTGATCTTGGCGGTAGATTGTTTCAAATCTCAGGCTGACTTCATGTCTTAATTTCCCATCGCCCACTCCTTGGTGTTTTAAATGGGATGTCTTATCATGAACAATGACCCTAATGATCACTTCCCAGTCTGCCTATGTGACTACATGGCCTCTTATGCATGGGCATGACCTTTGGAACCAAATAATCATGCACATAGTCCTCCTATAGCGTTGCTTCCATATAGACTCCTTTATAGTCTTGAGCTCTCTTCCAACTTCTTGGAGCACAGATACTGTGCTTTCTATCGATAGTCAAGTGGTTATGCCACCTATACGATGCTTCCCTGCACCTTCCAGCCTAGTTCATGGGTACCCTATGTCCGTTTGTGCTTCGTGTTCATCTTTATATGGTGTGCTCACTCAATTTGTTTTTCTAGTGGGGTGCAGCCACAACCATGGCACCAAAGTCACAAACTCTTTTACTGTCATAGTGTGATAGCCTACTTGTTGTTATATTGGGCTTAGTTTCTCAACATGACTGACTTGTGTGATTTCGATTTCCAGTTTCTTGATTTCTTCGTCTAGGATCCTACTTTTCTACCTCAGATGTACTTGATATTCCTTGAGTTCATGAATTTTCGCGTGTCCTTGCCGAATGGTTTCCTGAATCTGCATATAGCTACTCTTGCGCAGTTGCATAATTGCTTTACCCTGGTCACTATGAATCGATTGCATTATGTGAGGATTCTTTCCTCCCCAAATTATGGTCTCGACCCTGTCCATAATATTTAAGATCATCGTTGCACTCTAATTCTTGTACATGGCCCTAGAGGCCCATCGAACCGTTGGTACGTGCCAGTCCCAAGTAGTCTATCTAGTTTGATGAACCATGCTTCGTGTCCTGCATACCCTTTTGGATGTTTCTAGGTGGGACTTTTGTTGTGCGTGTTGCTTTTTTTATTGTTGTAGTTGGTTCTGAGTGTTGACCTTTTGTCTATGGTGCACGGTTGTGGATGGCACAGCCCATGGCTGTTGATACAGGTGAGTGCGCAACCTTCCCTGTCTCGGCTACCCAACATTCATCTAGTGTTGGGAGCTTCCAACCCATGATCACATCCATCTTTAACCCTCGCACTAGCTTACCATGGTCGTTGGAAGTGTACTTCCTCCACCTATAGGAGGCACACACAGTGCCATTTCTAGCAGCGCGTATCATGATTCTTCTAGTACTGTATTTTTAGAGTTGTCCAGGAATTCCCCTACTCCTATCACGCTATCATGTGTTGATAATTCCCTTGCTTCTATCGTTATGCGACAGAATGATCTAATCATCATGTTGCAATTTAGCATTGTCACCTCCTGCAACCAATTTTGTCAGTGTTCTACTTCCTCGTCCAAGTCTGAAGTTCGGGAGCTATCGCGATCCCATGATATTTTCCTATCCATAGTCAGGTTCACCCAGTCCTAGTCCTACGTAGTTATCTGGTAAATGTAATCTAGCTCATCATCACTTTCATCATTGCGCGTGGTTTTGATATAGCGTGCTCCTTCAGATGCGTCTAACAGGACAACTACGTGTAGTGATTTTTTATCAAATATCATCTTCCTCTTGTTTAGATTGATGATTCCATTCATATTGTTTCCCAATCTATTCCAAACAACCTGAGATAAGGATTGTTGTCATCAATAATCTCTAACACGTCAAAGTCTATTTGTGTGCTCACACCTTCAATATTGAATGTTACTCCTTGCAACCTTCCCTTAGGCATGATCTTCTGCTAGTTCACCATTCGTAATTGAATAAGGGACCATTGCAATGTGGGTCTCCCCATGCATTCCCAGGTTTGCTTAGGTAATCCATTCGCATTTGATCCCAAGTCCAGGATAACCTAATCCATTTCGTATTCACTAATCTACATTGTTAATCACATCTCCCTCCCAGTTAACAATGCATGCTTTCCCACCTTCGAGACTACGCGCAACTCTCTTGATCCCGTGCACCGAGTGATCAACTCTTGTAGTCCTTTAACAACCTTATTCTCTCGCAATGGCTTCATGTAGGTCTCCAAAAATGTAGTGAGCATGGAAGGATCCATTTCCGGTTTTAGTTGGTTCTTACTACGTAAAGTTGCGGTTTCCATGAAACTCTTCTTCGCTTCCATAAATGTCTCTTTTGCACGTTCCAAATCAAACTCAAGTTGCTTTGCAAGAGCCCTACAAACTCATGAATCTTCCTTAGGATGCTTTCTCTTATCTTTCCCTGTGGTCATGCCACTTCTGAGCATCATGTTCACATTGGGGTCTTCATCTCGGGGTATAGATTTCATCATTTGGATATTATCAGTCGAAGGGGACTAGAGTACACCTTTCTCACGCATATGAGTGATCAACATAGGACAATATATCATTTCATGCTCAAACTATTTGCAATATGAACAAGACATTCTCGTTAGGTTGGTAAAATCACGAGCATAGTGTCCTGCCCCTCTACAATTGTAGAAAATCAACTGTCCATGGCCCCTTCCTAGTCTTATTCCTCCTCGTCCTTGACCTCCCCCGTGAAATCCTGCACGTGCTATAACCTACAACTGGGTCTAGGGCTTCCATTTCTATCTCCATCCTATAGGCTGGGGTGAAATCCATAATTAGCTCATAGCTGTGACAAGTGCACTCTTCATGGCCTACCAACCTACAAAAATTACAAAATAGCTGCTGGGGAGTCTGCGTATACTTCTGCAACAGGTGATAGTTGTCAGGCATGTGTTTCCCTCCTATCTAACAAATCACACACCATAATGTTAGTGTTGCACTTGGCCCTACTTGTGCTTCTAGTCTCAATGGCATTGGCTCCCCTCCTACCAAGTAGTTCGCGAATACTGGACATTGATCCTTGTCATGGCCCTGGCCACGGTGCCATACTTCTTCGCACGCCTCTGGTTGTGGTGCCCTATCCTACTTCAAACTCTACATTTCCAAACATATATTCTGTAGTTGCACATGGATTCATTGAACTACAAACCCAAGATCTTGTATTAGGGTCTCATGCAATTTCATCGCCATTTCTAATGCTTCGGCCTGGGTTGAAAGCTTCTGTTGTGACAGTGCCATCCTTAGGCGCAGTGTTAGAGATGCCACAAACCATGTGCGGTGCTGCATGTCTGTGAGTGTCATATTAGCCTCACAGATCATACTCTTCATTCATTGATCCAGATCCTAGGGGGTCTCGCCCGGGACCAGCACGGTCTCTTTGAACCCAATGATTAAGTGCATCTTAGACTTCGAACGGCTAAATTCTTTGTTCAACGCATTCTGGATCTCTGCTATTCCTGCATTTGGGTGATCATTATAGTTCTTAATATACCAAGTCAGCGCCTGATCCTGCAACATGATTACCAATGTAGCCTTCTGAATGTTATCATTCGTGACCCCTTGCGCTTCCCACATTGCTCTTACAACGAACCAAAATTGGTCTGGTTCCTCATTTCCTACTCCTCTGAATACAGGTAACTTGATCACGTTCTCCATGCTGAATGGTGGGATTGATGAAGGTGGAGTGGGAGGGGATGGTGATGAGGGTGGTGAAGCAAGTGGTGGCGTGGATGGAGGTGTTAATTGTGGAATGTGCTGCTTTATCAACCTAACCGCACTTCTCGTAGAGAACCGAGCGAGCTCCTCCTCACTTTCTCATGACGGTGAAATTAGGGGACTGTTTTCTAATCCCTCTCTACCATTGTAGATCTTTCCACTCCATGTTGTTCCAGCCATTAATGTATTTGCATCACCCTCTTGTCACATAAAAACATCTTAATCAAGGTATTTAAATATTTACGTACTTGAGTTGTGGTCCTTTGAGAAAATGTCGTTTAGCCTCACTATAGCTCACAATTGTGTCTATCGCATACTTAGTCATGAATCCCCCTATTATTTAGTCGAGCCACTGGTCCATTGCGTGCATGATCTTGTCTTCTGATGCCTCTAATTTATGCACTATCTCCGGGGTCCACACTATTGGTCGGTCGAGCTTATACCTCCCATGACTATCGGCTTGTCTCACAATCCAATCATACAGTTCGGACAGAAAGGATGTAAAGAAGATCTTGTGGATTTCCATATATATGTAGCAATCTAGCCACCTTTTCTCAGATAGCTGTGGAGTTCTATTTTCTTGAGTTGCGAACTCGTGAATCTTCTGATCTGACCACTCTTCAATTTCCTTCTTTTTTGAATTCTAGTGGTCTGACATCAAACATCCTTTAGGCAGATCCTGGTCCTGGAAATGGACCCATTTTTTGGTTACTAGGGGCTTGACCGAGGTTCAACAGACAGTTTAGCCAAGAAAATCTCATACTACAGACCCTTTTGGCAACAGTCCACGGAGCATGAAATGAGGTCTCACCCAAGGTAGTATGGGAGGGTCATGGAACTAGGTTTCTGCACACTAGGGATGTCTTGATGAGGGAGATCATTGCCCAATCCAACCTTCACATACCCAAAAGATTTTGGTGTTCTGCGGGACTACCTTCATGCAGCTTCTTCCATGGTGCAATCAATATCAATCACTTATTTCTTCCTTAATTAGGTTTTATTTCATTAACTATCACCAAGATTCCTAATTATAAGCATGCATTCAAGTACTTGTATATAAATCAACATGTATTATTAATGCATAGCATTTGATTACAGATCTATGAATTTTTTGCACAATATATCAATTCCACTAATCTTTATTAATAATGTTTTCAACACTTGGTTCAATACAGAATTGACTCCTTCCTGCGCACTCAGCTATAGGGGTTTGTGCACTAAGCTGCAGACTCTTCTAGGCCTCTACGCATTCAGTTGTAGAGACCCTACCCTACTGCTATGACCCAATACCTTCAGATCTACTCTTTCTAATTAGACCTTCACATCTTTCTATTACATCATTGGATCCATCAAGACTAACTCTTACACTTAGATCCTCACTCTATTTATACAATCCCATGGTTCGCGGACCATGGGTAGCCCGACACACTTTACATTAACTTACATTATTTTAGGGTAGACAACTCTAGATTCTTACGCTCTAAGCCCGTATTTTACGGGTTCTTTACATTTAATTGACCAAAACATCAGGCTTCAAGCCCCAAAACTTTTTATGGGGGCTCTGCTACCCAACATCAGTTATCATGCTAGGGAATCTAAGATAATTATTCTGGTTTTTTTTTTGGAGGAACAATGTACGAAACAAATTAAAAATAGTGATGCCTAAACTTTGAATAATATTACTATCTAAACAAAGGGCTACTATTAAAATTCACACAGTGATATAGCTTGCATGGTGGTGAGCAGAATAGAGAGGTGGTATGACTATCACAGTCTTCAAGTTGAAAATTAAATAGTCATAAGTAAGAAGACCTTTAAACTATGTTCAAAATGTTTAACAAGACATGCTTAAGCTTACAATAGATGCTAATGATTTTATGATTTAGAGGGACTTAATAAAACATATAGTTTATATAATTCATTCTCTTTATAGATGATCACTTCATAAGCTTATAAGAAGAAAACACTATGAAATTAAACTGGAAAAAACATACTGAAAACGAAAATTGTATGAATTAGAATTCATAATCCATTTTCTTTTGTTTAATGATTAAGAAAAGTCAAGTACATTTGATGTTTAGAAATGCTTCTTCATGGGTGCAACCCTTAATAATTCATGAAAGAGAGTTATTTATACAATTATAGAACTGAGAAAGTATCTTAAACTATTTTACAAAAATAGATAATTATAAAATTAGGAATACAAACTACTAGCTGATCTGGCACTTTTATGTTGCTGAGTTGTTGATGACTATTGTTGAAAAAATTGAGAACTGTTGAACTTGTGATGATTGTTCCTATAAAGGCTTAATGTTATTTGATCACCCTCTAGTCAAGTAAATTATTCAATCATTCCTAGCGTTTCTTATTTGGGATAGATACCTTGGTTACCATTTTGTAAATTTCATCCATCTATGTATATTTTGTAAAAGTGGGTTTTAGTAAGAATATATGCCTAGTTTCGTCTAAAATGAAGAAGGTGTTGCTAAGTGCATTTAGCACCACTCTTAGTGTTTTTTCACCTCTTATGTTTGAAACTGAAGTAGAACTTGTAACCACCTCTGTAAAATTTAAAACGTAATCTTCAATGGGAATTAATTTGTCATTTATCACAAGCATAGAGCAAAAATGCTTGCTGGTCAAGGGTTCTAACATGCTAAAAAATTGCTAAACTATTGTATTCACACTACTGCACTTCTCTTCTAATTGAAGGATGAGGTTCTTCTTGGTAATGATCTTCCTTACTTCTAGTATAGCTGGTGTCTTGTGATTTATCCCTAATTCTTCAAGCTCACAGTTGTCTTTAGAATTGAGGAACTTGATTATATCATAAGAAATTTCTGGCATATCCTTAAGCTCTTTAGAAATAGTTTCAACGGTTTGCTAAGCTTTCTCCAAGAGGTCTTTTTGATCAAATACTATCTTGTTATAGGGCTAGATATCCTTAATTACTTTAGTAATTTATTATGATAGAATTTACCTTGCCAAAGCAAACTTGTTTCCAGGGTAAGATTCTTTGAGTTCGCTCTGCAATGCTTCAATATCACCTTTCACTCTCTGTAACTCAGCTACATGTGAAGTGTCTGTAACTGCTTTCATATGATATAACTCCTTTAGTTCATTCTGCAACTTCTTGATTTCTCTTGTCTGAATAGACAGGTTCTGAATAGCTTCATCAAGTTGTTCAACTCCTTCTATTGTACCTTTAGATGATGTTGTGGCTGAAGTAGAAACCTTGGTTAGAGGGATTGCTGCAAGTGGTACTACATCCATTGGAGCTTGAGTTCTTTTCACAACTTCCTTTTTCTCCTTGACCAGTTTCTCCATTTGCTCTTCCATCTATTTTACTTGCAGATTTTGTTCCGTGATGAGCTTCATCATGTCAGACTTTTAAGTTTTAGTTTCTTCAATCTCGTTATCCATCAGGTCCTTAGAAGCTAGCAATTTGAGTTGCTTATTTAATGCTACTAATTCATCATTTTTCTTCTTAATTAGTTCTTATCCAACATTTATATTGGATGGATCATATCCCATCTTCAACACTAGATCTTCTAAAGATTTGATCTTTGTGTCCTTTCCCAAGGAGGGGACTTTGTTGGGTTCTTATAATACTAGTGATTACCCCATTACTATGGTATTTGTATCCCTTATTAATATTGTTGTTCCCATATTTCCCCCATATTGTTATTATTGTGCCCCATAGAATCCCTCTAATGTTATTTTTGTGGCTTTATATTATTATTGTTAGGTCGGGCTGGGTATATTGTGACCCCTTAGACTCCTATATATAGAAAGGAGGTTTGTCCATTTCTATCATCGAAGAATTGTACATTTATGTAATGTAAAGGAGGTTGCCCCCTCGAAGAGGCTGAATTCTAAGGCGTTGATCTATCTTTTCTATCTTTTCTTGAGCTGGTTTCATAACATTTGGTATCAGAGTTTTGGATTCTAGGGTTTCGCTACTCCAAACAGGTCATCGTGGAATTTTCGCGATAAAATTTTTTTTGTGACGTTTCAAAAGTTACAAAAAAAACCCATTTTAGAAGCAATCGCGCTGAACCTTGGGTCCGAATTTCAGATCTTTTTGCGCGATATTTACAGAGATATGATCTGCGGAAGTTGGTCTTTTTGCAGACTCCTGAATTACATTCAAAACAGGTGACCTAGGGAAAATCGTCATAACTTTCTCTCTGAGCATCAGATTGAAATTTCGTCAGAATTTACAGAAAGAGGACGGACTGTAGATTCTTGTGTACAGGTTTCAGATCAAAATGTTGAAAGAGTGACTTGTGGCACATCTTACAAGTTCGCTCTACTGAACTAGTCTATAATCAAGTCACTGTGGGAGATTTCGCATAACTCTTCCTTGGAGAATCCAATTTGGGTCAGACTTGTGGCATTGAAAGAGGACACAGAGGGCTACTACATGTCACAAATTCAGAACTAGATGATTGGAAAGTACAGAGATACATCAGAGGCAATATCGAGCTCCTACAAAGTGAAAAAAGGTGTGTAGATTTTCTTAATTTTTTGCTTAAGCTTGGTTTGAAAATTTATTTTGAAGGAATTCAAAGGGCATAGTAGAGAATTATTATTGGTAACTGATTCCCCGAGGAAAGATAATGCAAACACCTAGTAAGGAACCTGAAAGCTCTAGCATGACTCATGAAGAAGAGGAAGAAATGCTACATGATATATCAAAATTACAAGACCAAGTGAAAAACATGTCAGCCTCACAAAAGCTAACAGAAGCTAAGATAAATGGAATGGAATCTAAGATAAAGGGCGTGGAAGCTAATATGGATGATTGGAAGATACATTTGAAGACATACATGGACGATTCGAAGACAGATTTGAAGAGAGACATGGATGATTTGAAGACAGACATGGACGAATTGAAGATAAATATGAATAAGTTGCTACAAGAAATGGTCACTAAGGGTGAAAGGGTAGTAAAGGAAACTCATGATGAGAACAAAAGAAATGTTAATCATGATTCCATAGACTCTAATGTGGGATCGAAGACCCATCATATTCAAAAAATCGATATGAGGAAGTTTGATGGCAAGGATCCCGCAACATGGATATTATAGATGGAGCAATTTTTCGATCTCAGTAATGTGCAAAACACACAAAAGGTACGTATGGCAACTTTATATTGGAACCAAATCAATTTGTATGGTATCAATGGCTTTGCTCTCGTAAACAATTTATCACTTAGGCAATTTTTACGGAAGAATTGATAGCACATTATGAGGATACAAAAATCAACACTTTTTTTAGCCAATTGATAAGTCTTAAACAAAGGGTTCAATAATGGAGCACATTGAGGAGTTCCAAAAATTGAACATAAGGGTAAAAGATATTCCAGAGGAGCATAGAATTGATGTGTTCATAGGATCTTTAAGGGATAATATCCAACATTATGTTTGCCTTTGAGAACCTGATTCATTAGAGAAGGCATTCAGGTTAGCAAGAAAAATGGAAAGCAAAATTATGGCAACCAGGAAGCATACCACTCACATCTATAAAGAGGGAAGTGGTGTTGCTGCTAGTCTTCCACAACCTATAAGGTTGACACCACAACAATTGGAAGAAAAAAGAGCAAAAGGGCTTTGTTACAGTTGTGATAACAAATACACTAAAGGTCATAAGTGTGCTGAGAAGAAATTATTCTACATAGATTGTGAAGAGGAAGAAGAAAAGGAGCAAGAAAGGTCAAAAGAAGAGGATATACTCCAGGAACAAAGCCTAGATGAAGAACAAAATAATCCGACCATATCTTGTAGTGCATTGGCGGGAATTACCACTCCTCAAACCATCAAGATAGAAGGACAAATCAAGAAGAAATAGGTAATAGTGTTGATTGATTCAGGAAGTACCCACAATTTTATTCATTGTAAGGTAGCAAAAGAATTGAATTGCTTCCTATATCCAGCACCAGAGTGTCAGGTGATGGTTGCAAATGGAGGAACAATAAATTGCTCTGGAAAGTGACATAATATCAAGCTATCCATGGGAGAATATGTATTGACTAGCCCAATGCTTTCCATTCCAATGGGAGGTGTTGATGTTGTACTAGGAGTCCAATAGCTACAATACTTGGGTACAATAGCTTTTAATTTTCAAGAACTTTTCATGAAATTTTCTGCGGAAGGAATGGAAGTTGAATTAAGGGGTATTACAAGGAAACTGTGAAAGATAATCAGCTCTAACGGCATGAAAAAGCTTCTTAAAAAGGAACAAAGAGGTGTAATTTCACAATTATGTTCGCTAGATGTTTCCACATTGAAATCATCTATTTCTCCATATCTCCAAAAAGTCTTGGACAATCATTCCAAGGTATTTCAGACAGCCAAAGGTCTCCCACCTATTTGTGATCATGATCATGCTATTCATCTGATTCTAGGAAGTGTTCCTCCAAACGTAAGGCTGTACAAATATCCCTATGCCCAAAAGAGCGAAATTGAACATATGGTTGCAGAAATTATAGAGGCTGGTATAATTCAACCTAGTCAAAGTTCTTTCTCTACTCCAGTAGTATTGGTGCACAAGAAGGATGGATCATGGTGCACGTGTCTGGATTATAGGGAGCTCAACAAGCTTACTATTAAAGATAAGTTTCCCATTCCTGTCATTGATGAATTACTAGATGAATTGCATGGATCAATTTACTTCACCAAGTTGGATCTTCGTTCAGGATATCATCAAATCAAAATGAAGACTAAAGACATTATGAAAATAGCATTTAGAAATCATGAGGGTCATTATGAATTTTTGGTCATGCCTTTTGGCCTTACCAATGCACCTTCTACATTTCAAGGTTTGATGAATTCCATTTTCAAACCCTTCCTTAGAAAAACTGTGTTAGTATTTTTTGATGGTATACTAATCTACAACAAGTCTTGGAAGGATCATGTTCAACATGTTGATAGGGTGCTCAAACTATTGGAGGAGAAACAATTTTATGCAAAAACCTCTAAATATTTCTTTGGAGTATAGGAGGTGGAATATCTGGGTCATATTGTATCTCATCAAGGTGTTAAGGTAGACCACAACAAAATTAAATCCATTAAGGAATGGAAAATCCACACATCCAAAAAGCATTTGTGAGGATTTCTCATATTGATAAGGTATTATCACAAGTTTTGTTAAGAATTATGGGAGAATAGCAATGCCTCTAACAACATTACTGAAGAAAGATGCATTTTCTTGGACTCTAGAAGCAACAAAGGCCTTTGAACATATTAAAGAGGCAATGTGCCAAGCATCAGTCTTAGTTATGCCAGACTTCACAAAAGACAATGTGCCAAGCATCAGCCTTAGCTACACCAAAATTCACAAAACCCTTTATTGTGGAATGTGATGCCTTAGGAAATGGAATTGGTGTTGTTTTAATGCAATAGGGAAGACCCATTGCTTTTGAAAGTTGTCCAATCAAAGGAAAGTATTTACACAAAGCTATTTATGAGAAGGAAATGTTGGCAATACTACATGCACTTAAGAAATGGCGATCTTACCTAATGGGAAGACACTTCAAGGTAAAAACGGATCATGATAGTCTTAAATACTTTTTAGAACAAAGATTATCTTTAGAAGAGCAGCAAAAATGATCACAAAGATGTTGGGTTATGACTTTGAAATCATATACAAAAAAGGGAAGCAAAATGTTGATGTAGATGCACTCTCAAGGAAGGATGAGGATGTGAAAGCATTGTTTTGTGCCATTTATATCATCCAACCAGATTGGATAAACAAAGTAAGGGGTGAATGGAAGAATGACTAAGAAGTGTGGGCACACATTCAAAAGTTACAGCAAGATGCCAGTACATATGATACATTTAGCTAGAAAAATGATTTGTTATGGTACAAAGATCACTTATACCTCTATAAGAATTCCCAACTTAAACAAAAGATTCTTCTAGAATTGCACACCTCTCCCTTAGGAAGGAACTCAGGATTTTTAAAAACTTACCATAAGGTTAAGAAGGAATTTTTTTGGGATGGCCTTAAATATGATATTCAAAAGTTTGTGGTGGAAGGTTTGGTTTGCCAACAAAATAAAGTTGAGACAATTAAGACCCCAGGTCTCTTACAACCTTTATCCATTCCAAGTCAACATTGAGAAGAGGTTTCAATGGATTTTATAACAGGTTTAACCAATTCCGAAGGAAAGAGTGTCATCATGGTGGTAGTTGATAGACTTACCAAGTATGCACATTTTTGTGCATTATCTTATCCATTTAAAGTAATTACATTTGTTACTACATTTATGGAAACAATTCAAAAGCTACACGGAAACTCAAATATTATTGCAAGTGACAAAGATCCCATTTTCACTAGAAAATTTTGGACCAAATTATTTACATGTCTGAGTACTCAGTTAGCTCATAGCTCATGATATCAATCTGAGGGGAAAATTGAGATGGTGAACAAATTTTTGGAAGGATATCTTCATTGCTTTGTATCTGATAAACAAACACAATGGGTTAAGTGGTTTCCTCTGGTTGAATGGTGGTATAACACTTCCTTCCATACTGCAGCAAAAATGACACCATTTATGGCACTTTATGGATATCATCCACCGTCCATCACATCATGTTTAAGAGAAAATTCTAAGGTTCAAGCAGTGGAAGATCGCATTGAGCATCAACAACAAGTTCTCCAACTCTTCAAGGATAACTTCACTTTGGAGCAGAATAGAATGAAACATAGGAAAATCAACATCACAGCAAAAGAAGTTTTGATGTAGGTGACTGGGTATTTCCACTACTACAACCATAAAAAAAAATTCCCCTCAAGCAAGATAAGAAGGAGAATAAATTATCACCAAAGTATTATGGTCTATACAAGGTGTTGCAAAATATTGGTACTATGGCATACAAATTGGAGCTTCCTGGATATTCCCAAGTGCTCCCAGTTTCCCATGTTTCATGCTTAAAGAAGGTTATAGGTGACAAGCTCCCAGTTCAAACAATATTGCCAGAACTAGACGAGGAAGAAAAAATCATATTGGAACCTAAAGCAAGCACAGAAACAAGAACTCGACAGCTACGAATTCGATCGATTTCAAAGTATCTCATCAAGTGGAAGAACTTACCCATTGAAGATTCCACATGGGAGGATGAGAATTTTATACAGAAGCATCTAGAAATACTCAAGCGTTGAGGACAACACTTTTTTGAAGAAAAGGGGCATGTTAGGTCACTATTATACTAGTGTATCCCCCCATTATTATTTTCATTGTAGCCCCTTGGTTTTATTGTTGTGCCCCTTGTTGTCCCCATATTGTTATTATTGTGCCCCATAGAATCCCACTATTATTATTGTTGTTCCCTTGCATCATTATTGTTATGTCGGCTTTTATTATATTGTGACCCCTTAGACTCCTATATATATAAAGGAGGTTTTTTCATTTGAACTATCCAAGAATTGTTCATTTGTGTAATGTAAAGGAGGTTCCCCCCTCGAAGAGGTTAATTTTGAAGTTGTTGATCTATCTCTTATTTTATTTTTTGAGTTGGTTGCATAACATATTCAATATACATACTTATTATCATTATAGAATGAGTTGTAAAGAATTTTGGGTGGTACTACGCAGTGGCCTGCAAGATAGCCTTGAAAAAGTGGCACAAATCTCACAATTACACCCTTTGAACTAGAGAATTTTGGTGATAACCACATGGAGTAAATCTTATGTATGTGGTTGGAACCTTCCAACTGCATGCACAGTGTATCAAGCATGTGGTTGGGGTGTAAAATCTGAGAAGTGAAGGTTCCAGCTTAGGAATCGATCACCAGTGGTTGTTGTTGGTGTTAGGATATTCCGACACATAGGAATAGTTAAGTTCAACTTGGTCTAGTATAGAGTTAGGTATAGAGTTAGGTAAAGTGTGTTTCTTTACCGTTGTACATTTTGTAACTTACAATCCGACGGTCACGATATGTAGTGATCCGACGGTTCATTCTCTCCTCGGTATTACCGACACTTGATCCGTGGCTTGACACCCGATTGGTCATGAATTCTATTTAAAGCGCATGGAGGGTCATTTGTAGGTTAACCGTGCATGAGAGAAGCTTATGTAAATTTTCATTCTTTATTAATAAATTGCCTGTAGTAGCCACGTTGGCGCAGGCCGTGGACTATTTCCCTCTCTGAGGGTTTTAACCACGTCAAAATACTGGTGTATTGATCTGTGATCTGTTTGTGAGGGGTGTCCTTCTGGTGTTCTGTCTGAGGAACTTACCCTGTAGATTCCTACAGTTGGTCACTCACGCATTATGTTTCTAGTTAATAGACCCCACTTCCATAACTGGAACTTGGAGGTCGGGTCATGTCATAGTAACACTCAACTCATGTTTACCCTAGAGAGCTTGTAAAAGTGGGTAAATGTGGGATAGGGTGGTTACAAATCCTTTCTTCTTTTTATATACATTGTAGATGTATATTAGTTCTCCCGCAATGCAATTACTCGACCCACACTCAAGCACATCTCACTATAATTTATGGAATTTAATGGTATAAGGAACACAAATATCAACCATGTTTTAGGAAGATTGATTATGTGCATGTATATAAAATGACATATAAATTGATCTATATGGTGATGAAAATTCAATTGATGAATCTTTGTGAATACATTTGCACCAAACAAGGTGTTCAAGCACAATTCAAGACCCTTTATATGCAATACCACTATATACAACCAAGCTTGGAGCCCCAAAACTCAAATCCATATAAAGTGATGGATTATACCCTCATCAGTCAATTAATCATTCACTTATTATCTCTCAAGAAAGGGAAATTATTACAACCTATTTGGGTCTTTGGAGAGGAACAAAGAGAGAAACCTCCTTGAGTTTTATTGCAATGCATATCTAAGAATCTTGTTGTACTCATGGATTCATGGTGAATTATGACGGACATGAGAAACTATGTTTTTTATAAGTAACAACCTTTTCTTTTGTAGTATTTACAAATTACAAGAAATAGACAAGAGAAATTTGTTATTATTTTGGCAAATGTTGTATATACAAACTATGGTATAGGAACACTAAACTTAATGAAAGATTGTCTACTCTCTACATTGATGTAATGTGCTCCTTTGTAAACTCTCAATAAGATAGATCTTTTCTTTTATTTACCGAAAAAAATTATAATGGGGTCCAAGTTGCTAAGTCAAATAATTGTGTCATATTCATAAGCATGTGTACTTGATTAAGTATTGTATTTTATGTTGTGAATTTCCTAATTCAGTTATAAGCTAATGAAAAATCTCTAGCATGTATTGCATGTGCATTCACACTTCAACAACATATAAAAATGAAAAATCTAGCTAATTATAATGACAATTTCCATTCACATAGAGAATACTGTAATGGAAGTTACACTCAACCTTTAATTATTTGTTGGGTGTGGAGCCCGATTATCTTCTGTATTCAAAGGTTTCAGCCATATGCATACCCCAGGAAGACTGTACACCCCTCCACGTAGGGGGTGTGGCCTAATCCCCCCCAGCTGGGGGGTCTGGGGGCCATCGATCCCTCGGCGGGGGTTCAGGGGCAGTGCCCCCAAAGCTAAAAATAGATGCAAAATTGCGTTGTAAAAGTATAATAATTTCTAGTCAATCTGGGCCGTTCATTAGGCGGGTGATTTGACGGTATAAGTTATGTTTAATTTAGGGTTTTTTGTCCTAGAAGGCAACCCCTCGCTATATATGAGGGAATTGTATTGTGTCTATGCATATCTGTATTCAGAGTGAAGAAAAAAGAGGAGATTGAGAGCGAATAGGGAGTTATAGTGGATCTGTTGTAGGTTGTATCTCTTTAGTTTGTTGGATAATATAATAAAAGAAGGACTGGATGTTTCTCCATGGACGTAGCCCAAACTGGGTGAACCACGTATATCTGTGTCTCTCTTGTTTTATGTGTTTTTTGTGTTTATACTTTTGTGATATTTTATATGTTCCATTGCCCTGTAATATATAATTTTCTAACAACTGGTATCAGAGCCGAAGGTCTATTTGGCTGATAAACTCACAGGAGAGAAGGGTTCCTGGTTCGAGTGGGAGCAATGGTAGAAGATGGTAGGTTTAGGGTCGAAAAATTCAACGGCCAAAACTACCAGTTGTAGAAGATGCAAATGGAATATTATCTGTATCAGAGAGATATGTACCTACCATTAAGTGGAAAGACAAAGAAGCCGACGAGTATGACAGACACAGAATGGGATATTCTCGACAGAAAGGCACTTGGAACAATACAGCTATGCCTAGCAGCGTCGGTAGCATTTAATATTTCAAAGGAAACGACAATAGAGGGTTTAATGTCGACATTGGCCAAACTATATGAAAAACCCTTGGCCTCAAATAAGGTATTTCTTATGAAGTATTTATTTAATATGAAGATGTCAGAAGGTGGATCTGTTGCAGACCATTTAAATTATTTAAATACAGTTACAAGTCAATTAAGTTCTATAGGGGTAAATTTTGATGATGAAGTTAGGGCTCTGTTATTTCTGTGCTCATTGCTAGAAAGTTAGAATGGCTTAGTTATGGCCATTAATAACTCTGTCTCTGGATCTAGTACTTTAAAGTTTGATAATGTTTTCAGTGCAATCCTTAGTGAGGAAATGCGACGAAAAAGCTTTGGTGAGACATCAGGAAATGCTTTGACGGCAGAGACTAGGGGAAGAAAAATGGAAAGGGGAAAGAACCCAAGATATCATAGTAAGTCAAGAAAAGGCAAATCCAAGTCCAGATCGGGGATAGTGTGCTAGAAATGCGGGAAGAAAGGACACCTAAAGAAAGATTACAAATCTCGGAAGGGAAAAGGAGACACACAGTAAGAAACTAATCATGAAGCGAATGTAACAGGTGATGTGTTGCAAGATGCTTTGATTCTTTAATTAGAAAAAATTATTGATGCCTGGGTGGTAGATTCAGGGGCCTCATTCCATGCCACACCTGATAAGAAACATTTTCATGATTATGTTCAAGGATAATTTGGACAGGTTCGATTGGGTGATGATAAACCCTGTAAAATCCTTGGAATGGGTACAGTTTTCATAAAACAACAGAATGGAAATCAATGGCTATTGAAGGAGGTAAGGCATGTTCCAGATCTGAAGAAAAATCTTATTTCAACAGGGCAGTTGGGAGGTGAAGGTTGTGTAACTACTTTCACAGATAACACTTGGAAGGTCATTAAAGGATCCCTGGTAGTAGCAAAAGGAGAAAAGGTTGGTACATTGTACTTATGCAATAGTATTTCTAATTCTGTTAATGCTTTAACCTCTATAGGAGAAGATACAACATTGTGGCATCATAGGCTCGGGCACATGAGTGAGAAGGGAATGCAGATTCTTCACTTAAGAATTTTGTTGCCAGGTTTGAAGCATGCTCATTTAAAATTATCTGAGAATTGTATGGAAAACAGAAGAGAGTCAAAATCCTTAGAGTTTGGAAAGAAAAGAAGAGCGAAAAATTAGAGCTTGTGCATACAGATGTATGGGGACCTGTTCAGGTATCATCTCTTGGTGGCTCTTGTTATTATGTTACTTTTATTGATGATGCAACCATAAAAACTTGGATTTGTTGTATTCGAAATAAATCTGATGTATTTGATACTTCCAAGAAATGGAAAGCTTTGGTTGAAAATGAGACAAGAAAAAGGTTGAAGTGTCTTAGATCAGAAAATGCAGGTGAATATTGCAGCAAAGAGTTTGATAGATACTGTTATGAGAATGGAATTCGTAGAGAGAAGACAGTTCCAGGAACACCACAAGAAAATGGTGTGTCAGAAAGGATGAATAAGACAATCATGGAGCGTGCAAGGTGAATGAGATTGCATGCAGGATTGCCTTTACAATTTTGGGCAGATGATGTAGATACTGTTGTTTATCTAATAAACAGAGGGCCCTCAAGTTCCTTGGATGGTGGTATTCCAGAGGATGTATGGACAGGTAAAAAGGCAAACTACTATTTTTTAAAGACTTTTGGTTGTGAAGCCTTTGTCCAAATAAAGAAATGTACCTTTATTGGATATGGTGTTAATGATTTTGGTTATCGCTTTTATGATTATGAAAAACATAAAATCATTAGGAGCAGAGATGTAATATTCAATGGAAAGGTTTTGCATAAGGATGAGCTGCAAGAAAAGAAACAGGAAAAAGAAAACAAAGAATACAAAGTGCTTGACGATATCACAGGAAAAGTGATGGTGCCTAAAAATCATAAGGATCAACAGCTAGAACAACAACCACAACAACAACAAGCACTTCAAACACCTGAAAGTGGTGTTAGAAGATCTACTAGGATAAGTAGACCCCCTGAACGATACTCTCCTTCATTATATTATGTATTGTTGACTGATT
>APFE030599352.1:72670-83175 GCA_000404065.3 Pinus taeda
TGGAGGATGCTTATAAAGGAGAAGGAGTCTCCATGAATAGGTAAAGGATGAGCTTTCCCCCAAGATAAGTGGATGGTCAGTCGAACAGACATGCCAGAGAAAGGATGGCGACCTCAACAATGCTAACAACCAAGTCTGGAGGGATTTGGAAGGGTGGTTGTTAGAACAAAAACAAATTCGCCCAAACAGGATCAGCGCGGGCGAGACACTGAGCTGGCGTGCTGACATCGCAGATCAACTATAGAGGAGGTCTGGTCAGCGCTCAACTGGACAAACGGAGGGTGCACTGTCCGTAAAATGGGACCAGCGCGATGTGCTTCCGCGCTGGCAGTGCATCAGATACACTGGCCTCCGCCTGTCAGCGCGGTTATTTGATTAACAGACGCGATGATTCATTTAACTTAGGCAAAGAGGGTTTTTTAGCCATTTTGAGAAGCATGAGCATAGGTGAATGTGGTTTCACAACACAGTAGGGAGACTGACATGATGGCAGTGACATTTTACTGTGTAACAATGACTAATCTACATCTATCCCTTATTTTCTCCATGGGCTTAGATTAAATTGTTGAGCCAGTTTTCTTTACTACATATTGACAAACAATTTAAATAAAATCCAATCATGATTAAATTGTACAATTGGATTGTATGAACTGAGTGTGGCATTTAAACAATCTGCACACAACCTTCATTTGCAAAGATTAAATTGACTAAGAGTAGTGGCATTTGGATTTGCAACACTTTCAGAGTTTATTGTTTTTCCTTTAGAGCCTAACATTTTATTTTTTCCTTCATTTTTTAGGGCATCTATTCTAACCTTTTATTTGATATGGACTTATTCATAAAATATCCCTAACATTTTTTATTTAATATTCCTTTTTTCCATATCCTAACTTAACATTTTTTTAAATATATTTTCATTTTTTGACTAATTGATACTAACCTACCAAAAACAAAAAATGCTACAACATTGGCTCTAATTGGGGATTAGTTTATCCTATAGAATGTAGAGAACCTGCAAGTCCATGTGCCTTATCCTTAGGCTATGGAGCCATTTCTATAAAAAATCGCACTGACAACTTGAAAAGTAAAGTAAATTAGAGTTTTTACAATGACCATTACCTTGTGGGTAATATGGAGTTGAATGATCTAATAGAATCTAATATTTCTGGAAAAACTCAATCTTTTTAACACTAGAAAATCTTGCTGCATTATCAATAACAATTTGTGTTGGGCAACCAAACCTAGATAGCGTATTTTCTTCAAAGAATTTGATTACTACCGAATCAGTAGCATTTATTACTGGAATTGCTTCCACCCATTTGGTAAACTATTTGATTGCAGTGAGAATCCATCTATGTTGATTTCTTGAAGTAGGATGAATCTCTCTAATAAAATCTAGTCCCCATTGCAGAAAAGGTGCTCAGACAATTGTTGGGATCAGTGGAAGAGCGACGAGTTTTTCCTTACCAGCAAACATATGACAAGGGACATAACTTCTGACCATTTCTCCTACTTGTAAGAACAATGTCATCCAACAAAACCTTGCCCACAATATCTTATATGTTGTTGCCATCTAAGCATAATGTCCTCCTTAAAATCCTGTGTGAAACTGGTCAATGATTCCTTGAGTTTCTAATTCTATCAAACATAATAACATGATATTTAGTGGGTCCTTCCTACAAAGATTTGCATTTATGGTACATTATTTGACTTTCTTCAATTTGAGATATTTACTTCAAATTTTGGAAAATGATGCTGGACATTCAAAATGGATCAAGAAATTTACAATATCCTGATACTAATTTCTCATCAATGTGTAGAGATATGGCTTGATCTAAGGTTAAAGGTTCTGGTGGATTATTTTCTTCGGGGTGGTGAGGAGGTTCTTGTGTATTCTCTTCATTCAAAAATTGGGAAGGTTCCTATGGATTCTCCCCTTCTGCATGAACATATGGTTCTTGTGGATTCTCACTTTTTGAACTTTGAGGAGGTTCTTGTGGATTCTCCTCTTGTATTTCCAAAATAGAGTTGATGCCATGGACTTTATAGTTTGATTTAGCTAGAAGCTTAGCTAATCATTGACCCTTTACTAGTTTTTTAGTTTTGATAATTATATCAAACTCCAGTATTTGAGTGATTCATCTACCCATCTTCCCATCAGTGTCAGGTTGGGTTAAAACAATCTTGACAACACTATTAGGAACATAAGCAGTAATAAGTGAATGTAAGGCGTACATCCTAAATGATTTCAAAGCTTGTATGAGGGAATAGGCTTGTTTCTCAATTATGTCATACTTAAGCTCGACATCTCTCATAACCTTACTAAAATGGGCTATAGGTTGGTCATAGGAATCTTCATTCTTTTGTAAAAAAACAATGTGAAGGGTTGTTATAGAGGAAAAGGAAAATATACTGAATGGTTTGGTATAATCAGGATTGGCTAAGGCTGGAGCTTCAAAGATAGCTTTCTTGATTTGTTCAAATGCATACCTAGAAGAGACAATCGATTTAACTTCATGATCCTTTCAGAGCATATCAGTTATGTCATTTAGAATTTCAACATAATTTGGGATGAGCCTCCTTAAAAACATAATCTTGCCTAGAAAAGCTTGGATCTCCTTCTTATTTCTAGGTAATGATAATGTTTTTATTGCAAAAACACATTTGGGATATATCACTAATCCTTATTTTGAGATTATATGGCCTATCATCTTTCCTTCTCTGATAGCAAAAGTATACTTTTTAGGATTGAGGGATATTCCAAATTTCCTACACCTGTCAAAAACCTTTATCAAGTGATTTAGATGTTTATGATCATAATTAGAAAAAATAGTTATGTCATCAAGATAAATGACTACAATTTGTTTTACCTATCCCACAAATTCTATGTCCATAGCTCTTTGAAAATCAACTCTAGCATTAGACAAGACAAAGGGCATTCTAGAGTACATAAATGTAACCGAGGGTGTAGTAAAAGTTGTCTTCTCTCTGTTTGCTGGATTAACATTTATCTGATTGTAACCTGAAAAGCCATCAAGCATGGAAAGTCTTTGCACTCCTGAAACCATCTGAAGTAATAGATCCATTTTGGGTAAAGGGTAATTATCTAGTAATGATGCTTTATTCAAATTCCTGAAGTCCACACAAAGTATGATTTCCTAATTTTTCTTTCTGACAGTATCTAAATTAGCAACCCAATTAGAGTATCTAAGAGGGATAATAATGTGGGCATCTACCATTTTGTTAATTTCATTTTTCTACAGTTGGTAGGAGTGCTAGATTGAACCTTTTAAGTTTATATTGACAATTTTTTGTTTATTGTTTTAAAGTAATGTTGTGTTGTATTAATGATGTATCATAAGTTTTTAGATCAACATAGTTCCATGCAAAAACATCCTCGTATTTTTCAAATAAATTAAGGTATTGAGTTTTAATTCTAGGAACTAAGGATGCACATATTTTGATGCTCCTAATGTCATCATTTGTTCTAATGTTTACTTCCTCTATGTCATCTTGTGGAGAGATTGTTTGTAGTTTTGTAAGGACATCATTCATCAAGCAATTTTTCTAAAGGAATGAGTCTTTTGCGAATAAAATTGTTAGACAACTAAATGATATCATGATTGGAAATTTTTGAGTGGAAATCTGAGTTATAATTTTCATTTGAATTCTCAATTGTTTATGTTGTATTTTCATCAATTTGGAGAACTAAAAATTCATCTATAACTTGCAGAAAATATTTTAACTACTCATCATCTTCAAATATTTTCCAGTATTTTACGTTATCCAGGATGGATGGCCTATATTTCACTTGTATTTGATAGAGCACATTAGTTTGAGCAAGCATTTTAAATGAACTAGCAGAAACAGCTAGGGAATTTGCATGAATATTCTAATCCCTTGATATATAATTCAAATTAAAAGCATTGAATAAATTTTCAACTGAATCTAAACCTCATTTCGATAGGATCTAAGCCTAGGATGTTTTGTTTGGAAAATATTTCTAATTTGTTTAACAATGAGCTCTAAATCAGTAAAATCACTCAGGTTTTTTACTTTTAAGATCTTGGGTAACTTCAATCCTAAAAGGAAAGCTTCATATTCAGCTACATTATTTTTAACTTCAAAATCAAGTTTGCATGATTGTGTAATGTTTTGTTCTTCCAGTGAGATTAATACTACCCCAACTCCTGCTCCATCCTTTGTATGAGAATGATCAAATAATAGTTTCCAGACATCAGTGTGGTTTGTTACAGGTCTTTCAATTACATCTTCAATTTTTTCTTGAGTTTCATGTGTTTGTTTTGAAGAAAGATAGAAACAACCAAAATCTTGATCAATTGCATATATGGGATGGTTTCTTGGTTGATCTGTTTTGCAAAAAGTTTGCACAAATCTGACCTCTGTATATGGACTTAGCTACTCTCCCCCATAAACTTGAATGGTGGCATCAGGGACGTCCATCTGTGGATTTCCCCCTAATTTGGTACAACAAGACCTTGAAAGGAGCATTCCAAATTTGGGAGGGATATATGTGACAACTATATCTAACACTACACTCTTTAGTAGGATTTGAGCAAGAGTAACTACTAATTCCTTAATCAATCTTAGACAAGGCACCCTTTTGGAATCAAAGGTGTACAAATCATGATAGGATCTAGTTATGTCAAGACTTAAATGCTCCATGATATTTTTGGCATAATATTATGTGATGCACCATAATCAAGCATAAAATTGTATAACATAGAATCATTCGTTTTAAGAGTCACATAGAAAGGGGGTACTATTTCATCTACCATATCTGAGCCATGACCAAAAATAACTATTGGTTTTTCATATTGAAGACTAATGATATAACTTTCGGCATTAATCGAGGTATTTTGTATCCATCTGGAGACTTGATTTTTGTATCCAGGTTTTTTGGAACATTCTGAAAGTGGTATAGGAATTTTAACTCTTTCTAACTCTTCAACATTAAATGCACTTAAAACATTTTTTTCAATTTGAGTAGTATAAGTTGACTAATTTAATGGTCAAATAATAGTTGTTTGAGTTTCAACAGCTTTGGTGGGAGGTTCAATTGTTGGAGCTTCATTAGGGGACCTTCTGGGACCAGGTCTAGGCTGAATATCATATGTTTTGTTTAATTCTACAATTAGGAATTTAGAGAAGGCATGGTATTTGGAAGCCTGTAAGGAGTCTTGATATTACTGAACTTTTTTTTGTCGTGGGAGAGGAATAATAACAGTTTGACCAAAAGAGGTATCTATATTATTAATATCTTCAGTTATATCCATAGTGTTGTCATCAAGCTATTGATCATCTATCAATAAAGGAGTTAGAACCTACTGATCATTACTGGGACTTCGAAGAATTTGTAATGGTGGATTCCTTGTGTATTGACCATGATTTTGATTTTGGGGTCGAGCGACCGTTTCTTGAACTGTTCTAGGTTGAGTATCAATCCTCCAAATTATATTGGACAAATTTCTAAGAAGTGAACTTATTTCATCTATTTTAGAGTCATCAGTTTTAGTCTTAGAGGAAGTTGAGGCCTCTTGACATGATTTAGGTTTTCTTTGAGCTTTTTCCTCTTTATCTTTTAAAGTGGATCAAGCACAACTATTTTCAGACCTAGATTTCTTGAAGTTATTTCTCCCAACATCACAACAAAATCATCTTCAAAAGCTCTTGAAAACCTAGATTTAGCTACTGCTACAGGTGGTTTGCAATCAGGGGGCATCTTATGATAAAGTTTGTTGAACCTTTTGATAAAATCAGAGACAAGTTCATCAAATTTTCCTTTAAGTTCTTCAATCTCAGTCAAAAAGTAAAGATCATATTGCTTCACTCCCCACTGATTTTTGAATATATTTGTTAACTCTTCCGAGTTCCTAATGGAATTGCCAGGTAACTGCCTAAACCAAGTCCTCAGATTTCCCTCAAGAGATTGAACAAACAACCTCATGTAAACATTTTCTTATTCTATGTTCATGTTATCTTCAAAGTCTGGAAACACGTGAAGGTGATCCTCAATTGAGGAACCTGTTTCTCCATTATATCTAGGAAGATGCTTTAAATATCTATTAGGGAAAGTATTAAGGGCTGGAGGTAAAAATAAAGCTACATATCTTGCCTATACAATGGGTTGAAATGCCATAGTAGAGGGTGATGAATGATATTTTTTTGAAGATGATGATAAGGAAGAGGGAGATGGTGAAAGAGGGGGAGAATTAGTATGTGGGGGTGAAGAAGGAGGAGATAAAGAAGGTGGAGACTCCTTGAATGATTTTAAAGGAGTTTTAATAACCAACTTGCGGACTTAAGAATAAATATCCTCTTCAGTTTCAAAGAACGCATTTGAATATATAGCAAAGGTCCCTTCAGGTTGTTTATAAAAAGAAGATTCTGGTGGTTCAGAGGTTGAATGAAATGAATAAGTAGTGGGGGATATAGATTCTGTAGGCTTGTATTCAGGAAGATGAACACCCAAGTCAAACATAGATTTAGGCGATCTTGGTAGGAGTAGGGGCTCTAGATGAGATTCAAGTGAATGAATAAGGAAATATGATTTGAAATCAACTCCTCTATCCAAGAGCTCAACAACCCTAGGTGATAGGTGAGTGTACTATAGATTCGATGGAATGTTACTATAGGGATCAAACTATAATATATCTTCAGACTGCAAGGTTGAACTAGAAGAAGATGTTTGATGTCTTCTTTTAAAATTGGCCTTTATCACAAGTCTTTCTGGATCTGACAAAGGACTAACTGTGTCATATTTTGAATGGGACCTAGTGTGTTTAGAAGGTGCCAGCTTAATAGAGTGGAGTCACCAGGTGAAGGATTTTGACCTATCTAGAACTTTAATCACCTTAAAGGAATAGGAATAGTATCGTTGACCCAGGAGAACTTAATGAAATTCAAATCCCTAACAACGACACCAGATTGATGTTGTATCTCTGAGATGATAATGGTCAACTATCATGGTAGGGAATCTAAGAGAATTGTTTTCGGGTTTTTATTTTAATTTGGAGGACCAATGTAAGAAACAAATTTAAAACAGTGATGCCTAACCTTTTTAATAATATTAATATTGGAGCAGAGATCTATTATTAAAGTTCACACAGTGATATTACTTGCATGGTGGTGAGCAAAAATAGAGAGGTGGTATGACTATCACGTCTTCAAGTTGAAAATTAAATAATAATAAGTAAGAAAACCTTTAAACTATGTTCAGAAGTTTTAACAAGATATGCTTAAACTTACAAAAAATGCTGATGATTTTATGATTTAGAGGGAATTAATAAAACAAACAGTTTATATAATTCATTCTCTTTATAGATGATCACTTTATAAGCTAATAAGAATAATTGAAACACAATTAGTCCTACCTAGTTATCTTTGTAAAACATAAGGATATGAAGAAAACACTTTGAAATAAAACTAGAAAAGACCTACAGAAAAGCGAAATAATATGAATTAGAATTCAGAATCCATTTGCTTTTGTATTAATGATTCAAAAAAGTCAAGTACATTTGATGTTTAGAAATGATTGTTCAAGGGTGGAACCCTTAATAGCTCGTGAAAGACAATTATTTATACAATGATAGAACTGAGAAAATATCTTAAACTATTTTACAAAAATAGATAATTACAAAACTAGGAATAGAAATTGCTAGCTGATCTGGCACTACTATTGTGCTGAGTTGTTGATGACTATCGCTAAAATAATTGAGAACTGTTGACCTTGTGATGATTGTTCCTGTAAAGGCTAAATGTTTTTTGATCACTTTCTAGTCAAGTAAATCAAGCAATTCTTCCCAGCATTTCTTATCTAGGATAGATATCTTGGTTACCCTTCTATAAATTTCATCCATCTATATATATTTTGTAAAACTGGGTTTTACGGGAATATATGCATAATTTCATATAAAATGAAGAATGTGCCCTTGAAATCATTTGGAACCACTCTTGGTGTTAATGCACCTCTTATGTTTGAAACTAAACCAGCATTTGTACCCACCTCTGTAAGCTTTCTAACATAATCCTCAATGGTTATTAATTTTTCATTTATCATAAGGATAGAGGGCAAACGCTTGTTGATCAAGGGTTCTAACCTGCTAAAAACTTGTTTAACTATTGTATTCACATTGCCGAACTTTTCTTCCAACTAAAGGATGAGGTTCTTCTTGATAATGATCTTTACTTCTATTACAATTGTTGTCCTATAATTTATCCCTAATTCTTGGCATATCATCAAGCTCCTCATAAATAGTTTCAATAGCTTGCTATGCTTTCTCCAAGAATCATTTTTGATAAAATACTATCTTGATATAGGGTCAGATATCCTTAATTTCTTTAGTGATTTCTTCCCACAAAATTTCCTTTACCAAACCCAACTTTTTTCGAAGGTAAGATTATTTGAGTTCCCTCTGCATCGATTCAATATGACCTTTTTCTCTTTGCAACTTAGCTACATGTGAAGTGCCTGCAATTGCTTTCATATGATGTAACTCCTTGAGTTCATTTTGCAACTTCTTTATTTCCCTCGTCTAAACAAATAGGTTCTTAATAGCTTCAACAAGCTATTTGGCTCCTTCTGGTGTACCTATATTTGATGTTGTGTCTGAAGTAGAAACTTTGGTTATAGGGATTTCTGCAAGGGGTACTACATCCATTGGAGCTTGAGTTATTTTGGCAACTTCCTCTTTCTCCTTTTCCAGTTTCTCCATCTCCTCTTCCATCTATTTTATTTTCATATTTTGTTCCATGATGAGCTTGATCATGTCAAACTTCTGAGTTTCAGTTTGTTTAATCTCTTTAGCCAATGGGTCCTTAGAAGCTCGCAATTTCAGTTACTTCTTTAATTCTTCTACTTCAACATTTTTCTTCTTAATTAGTTCTTCAACAACATTTATGTTGGAGGGATCATATGCCATCTTCAGCACCAGACCTTTTGAAGATTTTATCTTTGTATTATTTGCCAATGAGGAGACTTTCTCCAACTTTAGCTATGACTATGTGTTTGTTAAGGTAACCTACAACTTTGACAAACTCATCACAATATGAGCTAAGGTGGAGGAAATCAACTGTCCAATTTATTTGTGCATCTCAATTTGATCAATTTGATGCATATCTTTTACATTAAACTCAAATGATGATTGATTCTATTAATGTGCATGAATCCTAGGCTATGTAATCCGAGCTTGTAGGAAAGCCATCTGCATTTTTCCCTTCTCAAAGTCAAAGACTGAAAGAAGTCTCACCTCAAAGATGGAGGAATGTTTCCAGAACTGGGTGTAGATGTTGAACTTCATCTCTTCATTCTTTTTCTTTAATCTGACTAAAAACATGAAAGATGTCCTTCTCCTTGTCCTTTTGAATGCTTCCACTAGTATGAATTACCCATTGTTGATGAGAAGTAGTGGAATGAGCTGGAGACTAGGTAGGCTGTCCACCAAACTTTGTATAAAGCACAATTTCTCCAAGTCCATGAAATCTTGTTTTTTGAGACTCGTGTTGCTCCAACAATCACAAAGATCCCAGGTCTCTTTTTCCTATGCATAATCCTAAATCACTCGCTTTATGATTTTGTTGTAGTGGATGATTGTTCTTCCCTTTCTCTTTTAGTTGTATTTTCTTGTGCAAGTGGAGTTTTCATATTTGAAGTAGAAACTTCTTGCTCTTCAGCTTCTTGGAGTGCATTGTCTGTCAATTCCAACTGATTTTTGTATTGTTGTATTTCAGGCCTGGCTGTGTGGTGATATGAGGTAAACTTGTTTTCCACCTTGAGTTTAGAAATCACTCCATTTGGGTCATAAGACCAAGTGAATCTGAGACCAAAATCCATTTCCCTTAATAACCTATCTGCCTCTTCTACTGCTGCTCTAGTGTTGCAGATGAATGGAACAACTTGAACTTTCAGTTTGAATTGTGATTTCTCCTTTGCAGCCACAAAGTGTAGTTCATCTTAATTTAACCTCTGCCTAATATACTCCAATGCAAAGATTCTGATGTGGAGGTACTTGGTAAGTTTGTAGGGTGGACGTTCACAACCATAATTGTTGATTTTTGTGTAGTTATGGTAAAGATACAATCTCTTGTTGTGGCTTGGTCGACCAGCTACAATACTTCTACAATCTCATCATTGATTCTTGGTACTAGAGTGCTTCTCATAAGACTGATAGTTGGATGAATAAACAATACTATGAACTGTTTATAGGTAAACTCTACTTTCTCATTCATTCTCATTGTAGCACAAAATATCACTAGTTACTGGTTGCCTTCCTAATCTAGTTTGTGTAAGATAAATGGAAATTTGTCTCCCTGAAAATATATAAAAAGGTACACAAGTACTAAAGAATACTTGAATTCTTCTTCAGTGTTAAACTGGATAATTGCTCATATATGGCTTCAGCTTGGAATTGGCCAGGGAAAATTTTAAGAACCCCCCCTAAATTTACATGTATAATAAATGGGCGAATCTCCATGGTATATAGGAA
>APFE030599352.1:84930-146090 GCA_000404065.3 Pinus taeda
AAGGTGACTTATGGAGTAAATATAAAAAATGTTTTATTTGTTTACCATACCTCTAGCTTATTTATATTTTTATTAAATTTACCATACCTCTTTTACAAATATGGTATTTGGCCCATAGGATTCACTTAAATAAAACCTCTTTCTTGAGCCTTCATAAATAGAACGAGGGTTATGGACTAAATATAAAAAGAGGTTTTATTTATTTACCATGCGTCTAGTTTATTTATATTTTTATTTATTTACCATACCTTACAAATATGGTATTTGGCCCATAGGATTCACTTAAATAAAACCTCTTTCTTGAACCTTCATAAATAGAACGAGGGTTATGGACTAAATATAAAAAGAGGTTTTATTTATTTACCATGCGTCTAGTTTATTTATATTTTTATTTATTTACCATACCTTTTGAGTAAGTATAAAAAGACGTTTTATTTATTTACCATACCTCCACTTTACTTATATTTTTATTTGTTTACACCCTTGCATGTATATAACGTGACTTATGGAGTAAATATAAAAAAAAAAAATTATTTATTTACCATACCTCTCATTTATTTATATTTTTATTAATTTACCATACCTCTTTTAAAATATGGTATTTGGTCCTTTGGCCCATAGGATTCACTTAAATAAAAACTATTCTTAAAAATGGGCGAATGGATTCACTTAAATAAAACCTATTCTTGAAAATGGGCGAATGGAAGGTTCTAACTCCTAATTTCAAGGGCTAAATTTACCTTTTTTACCCTCTACCTTAATAAAAGGTGGGCTATTTGAGGTGATTTGTAAAAATGTACTATGATACAAAATATTCGCCCACTAAAAATTTAAAACCCCTTAATTTCGCCAAAGGGCGAACAGTCGCCCCTAAAATCACCCCTAGAATTGGCTGAAACTATAAATAACAGTGGGTTTGGAATCAACAGAAAAGATAGATAAGAAACCTAGGATGGCATCATTAACATATTGATCAGAGTTATAACCAAGTAGATGGGAAAAAATAGTGTTGATTTTCTTGGTTCTATCAACGAACATGGATGAGTAATAAGGAGGGTTTCCTTTAGGCAGAGGACTATCAAAAGCTAGGAAAAGTTCAAGAGTCTAGGAAATTTTAGTAAAATCTAGTTTCTTATAGGCTTCTATTAGGCTTGCATGGGAAAAAGGATGGGTTGGTGTAGTAGTAGGGCCCTGCAACATATTTTCAATAGAATCAACATTGATTAAAAAAAGGATTTCTCCTGTTGGGATCATAGGATTTATGGAATTTCCTGACAAATTTAGGTGCTCTTTGTATTTGAGGGAAAATGTAGTGGGGAAGGAGGGAGTCCCAATGTCCTATTTCATCTATCTGATCCATTAATTGATCTTCCATCCAATACTAAATTTCATATAGATCGAATTGAGAAGAAGTCTCAATGGTTTTACAATATTTGTTGATCAACGGGGTATGATGGAAGTCAACCTATGGATGTATGTGAGGATTTAGGATTTATTCAACTCCTTTTCCCTTCAGAGGCATTTTATCAAATGAATTTGCATATTGAAAATGATAGAAATGGAAAAATCGGTCTGAAACAGAGTGATCACAGTAAAAATAGTATAACTGAAAAAGAGACAAGTGGACCTAAATGTTACCTTTCCTCTGAATAGGACCAAATAACTTCTTAATTGTTGAACTGTCCTTGAGTTGTAAGGAGGCAATCTTTAGTGACAAATTTGGCTACAAAAATGCACTATGAAACCATTTTTATTGAGGAGTAGGGATTTTAATGCAAAAATTGGAGTGGAGTTGTTGAATGAATGATTAAATATGCATTAACTATCCAACATGATTATTATCGTGTCTTTGGAACATAAATTTGTGGGAGTTATGAAGTGAATGAACAATGGATAGGCAACAGTCGATTGGATGGAAGAAGTGATGTGGAGCAGACGTGGATGGTGACATGGAGCAACGGTAAGTGGTCACATGTAAACTGCATTCGAGAGTAGCTTGAGGTGGTTAGTCATTTTAGAATTTTGAGTCCCAAAAGGCTAAAACGAGGATAAGGTGGTTTAATAAGGTGGTTTGGAATCTACGCACTTCAGACACCCCAACCCCAGCAATATAGTTTGGATGGAAAATGAGTGCTGAGGAGGGATGTGGGCCATCAGATCTTGGGGGAACATCCATGATTTTTGGGTGTGGACCCTGATTATCTTCTGTATTCAAAGGTATCACCGCATTGGACCCCTCTTTGAAATGGGGCAGCAACATTTCCTGTAAAATATTAGCTACAAAGGGGCTTTAAGGGGGCTGTTGCGACCTTTTTGGAGCCCTGCCCCCCTTTAATTCATCCGAGTGCATTTAGACTAGCAACTCAATATTTCCCTTTAATGACCAATCTACATCTATACCTTATTTTCTCCATGGGCTTAAATTAAATTGTTGAGCCAATTTTATTTACTACCTATTGACAAAAAATTTAAATAATCCAATCATGA
Organism: Pinus taeda; assembly: GCA_000404065.3. Taxonomy (NCBI): domain Eukaryota; kingdom Viridiplantae; phylum Streptophyta; class Pinopsida; order Pinales; family Pinaceae; genus Pinus; species Pinus taeda. Next base: position 87,418 of record APFE030599352.1, read on the forward strand.
TTAAATTGTACAATTGGATTGTATGAATTGAGTGTGGCATTTAAACAATCTACACACAACCTTTATTTGCAAAAATAAAAATAACTAAGAGTAGTGGCATTTGGATTTGCAACACTTTCAGAGTTTATTGTTTTTCCTTTACAGACTAACACTTTATTTTTTCCTTCATTTTTTAGGGCATCTATTCTAACAAGTAGGATAAACCTCTCCAATAGAATCTGGTCCCCATTGAAGAAAAGGTTCTCACATAATTGTTGGTATCAGTGGAAGAGCTGCTTGTTTTTTCTTCCCAGCAAACATTTGACAAGGGACACAACTTCTGACCTTTACTCCTACTTGTAAGAACAATTTGGGCCAATAAAATCTTGCCCACAATATCTCATATGTTGTTGCTATCCAACCATAATGTCCTCCACAAAATCATGTGTGAAACTGGTCAATGATTCCTTCAGTTTCTGATTCTATCAAACATAATAACAAGATATTTAGTGGTACCTTCCAGTAAAGATTTCCATTTATGGTACATTATTTGGCTGTCTTCAATTTGAGAGATTTACGTCAACTTTTGGAAAATGATGCCAGACATTCAAAATGGATCAAGAAATTTACAATATCTTGATACTAATGTCTCATCAATGTGTAGAGATATGGCCTGATCTGAAGTTAAACATTCTGATGGATTCTTTTCTTCAAGATGGTGAGGAGGTTCTTGTGTATTCTCTCCATTCAAAAATTGGGAAGGTTCTTGTGGATTCTCCCCTTCTCCATGAACATAAGTTTCTTGTGGATTCTCCATTTTTGAACTTTGAGGAGGTTCTTCTGAATTCTCCCCTTGTATTTCCAAAATAGAGTTGATGCCAAGCACTTTACAGTTTGATTCAGCTAGAATCTTATCTAATCCTTGACCCTTTACTACTTTTGTAGTTTTGATAATTATATCAAACTCCAGTATTTGAGTGGTCCATCTACCCATCTTCCCATTAGTGTTAGGTTGGGTTAAAACAATCTTGACAACACTATCAGGAACATACGCAGTAATAGGTAAATGTAGGACATACATCCTGAATGATTTCAAAGCTTGTATGAGGGAATAAGCTTGTTTCTCAATTATATCATACTTAAGCTTGACATCTCTCATAACCTTAATGAGAAAGGTATGGGTTGGTCATGGGAATCTTCATTCTTTTGGAAATAAACAATGGGAAGGGTTGTTTCAGAGGAAAAGGAAAATATACTGAATGGTTTTGTATAATCAGGATTGGCCAAGGTTGGAGCTTCAAAGATAGCTTTCTTGATTTTTTCAAATGCATACCTAGAAGAGACAATCCATTTAACTTCATGATCCTTTCGGAGCATATCTATTATATCTTTTACAATTTCAGCATAATTTGGGATGAACCTCCTTAAAAACATAATCCTGCCTAGAAAATCTTGGATCTCCTTCTTGTTTCTAGGTAATGATAATGTTTTTATTGCAAAAATACCTTTGGGATCTATCACCAATCATTCTTTTGAGATTATATGGCCTAACATCTTTCCTTCTTTGATAGCAAAAAGATACTTTTTAGGATTGAGGGATATTCCAAATTTCCTACACCTGTCAAAAACCTTCATCAAGTGCTTTAGATGTTTATGATCAGAATTAGAAAAAACAATTATGTCATCAAGATAAATGACTACAAATTTGTTTACCTATCCCACAAAGGCTATGTCCATAGCTCTTTGAAAAGTTGCTCCAGCATCGGACAAGCCAAAGCACATTATAGAATACATAATGTACCCGATGGTGTAGTAAAAGTTATCTTCTCTTTGTCTGTTGGATCAACATTTATCTGATTGTAACCTGAAAATCCATCAAGCATGGAAAATCTTTGTGCTCCTAAAACCATCTGAAGTAATAGATCCATTTTGGGTAAAGTGTAATTATCCGTTAATGATGCTTTATTAAAATTCCTGAAGTACACACAAAGTTTGATTCCCCCATTTTCCTTTCTGATAGGAACTAAATTAGCAACCTAATTAGAGTATCTAAGAGGGATAATAATGTGGGCATCTAGCATTTTATTAATTTCCTTTTCTACAGTCGGTAGAAATGCTAGATTGATCCTTCTAGGTTTATGTTGACAAGCTTTTTTTTATTGTTTTAAAGGAATGTTATGTTGTATTAATGTTGTATCATAAGTTTTTAGATCAGAATAGTTCCATGCAAAAACATTCTTGTATTTTTCAAATAACTTAAGATATTGAGCTCTAATTCTGGGAGCTAAGGATGAACATATTTTGATGCTCCTAATGTCATCATTTGTTCCAATGTTTACTTCCTCTGTGTCATCTTGTGGAGAGATTGACTATGGGTTCCTAAGGACATCATTTTGATCAAACAGTTTTTCTAAAGGAATGAGTCCTTTGGGAATAAAATTGTTAGACAACTAAATGATATCATGATTGGCAATTTTTGAGTTGAAATTTGAATTATCATTTTCATTTGAATTCTCAATTGTTTTGGTTGTATTTTTATCAATTTGGAAAACTAAAAATTCATCTATAACTTGCAGAAAATATTTTAACTATTCATCATCTTCAAATATTTTCTGGTATTTTAGGTTATCTAGGATCGATGGACTATATATGACTTGTATTTGATAGAGAACATTAGTTTGATCAGGCATTTCAAATGAACTAGTAGAAACAGCTAGGGAATTTGCATGAACATTATAATTCCTTGGTATATAATTCAAATTAAAAGCATTGAAGAAATTTTCAATTGAATCCAAACCTCATTTCAATAGGATGTAAGCCTAGGATGTTTTGTTTGGAAAATATTTCTAATTTGTTCAACAATAAGCTCTAAATCAGTAAAAACAATTAGGTTTTGTACTTTTAAGATCTTCACTATCTTCAATCCTAAAAGGAAAGCTTCATATTCAGCTATATTATTTGTAACTTCAAAATCAAGTTTGCATGATTGTGTAATGTTTTCCTTTTCTAGTGAGATTAATATTACCCGAACTCCTGCTCCATCCTTTGTAAAAGAAAAATCAAATAATAGTTTCCAAACATCAGTCTGGTTTGGTACAGGATTTCAATTACATCTTCAATTTTTCCTTGATTTTCATGTGTTTGGTTTGAATAAAGTTGGAAACAACCAAAATCTTGATCAATTGCATATATGGGATGGTTTCTTGATTGATTTGTTATGTAAAAAGTTTGCACAAACCTGACCTCTCTATACAGCCTTAGTTGCTCCCCCCCATGAACTTGAATTGTGGCATCAGGCATGTCCATCTTAGGAGTTCCCCCTAACTTGGCACAACAAGACCTTGAAAGGAGAATTCCAAATTTGGGAGGGATATATGTGACAACTATATCTAACACTACACTCTGTACTAGAATTTGAGCAAGAGTAACTACTAAATCCTTAATCAATCCTAGACAAGCCACCCTTTTGGAATCAAAGGTGTACAAATCATGATAGGATCTAGTTATGTCAATATTTAAATGCTCCATGACATTTTTGGCATAATATTATGTGATGGTCCATAATCAAGCATACAATTGTATAAGATAGAATCAATTGTTTTAAGAGTCACATAGAAGGAGGGTAGTATTTCATCTACCATATGTGAGCTAGGACCAAAAACAATTGCTTGTTTGCCATATGGAAGACTAATGGTATCACTTTCAGCATCAACCGAGGTGTTTTGTATCCATCTAGAGACTTGATTTTTATATCTAGGGTTTTTGGAAAGTTCTGAAAGTGGTATAGAAATTTTATCTCCTTCTAACTCCTTTTCAACATTAAATGCAGTTAAAACAAGTTTTTGAATTTGAGTAGTATAAGTTGACTGAATTACTGGTCAAATAATAGTTGTTTGAGTTTCAACAACTTTGGTAGGAGGTTCAATTGTTGGAGCTTCATTAAGGTGTCTTCCAGGACTAGGTTTGGGCCTAAGATCATATCTTTTGTTTAGTTATAGAATTAGGAATTCATATAAGGCATGGTATTGGAACCCTGTGAGAAGTCTTGATCTTATTGAACTTTCTTTTGTCGTGAGAGAGTAATAATAACAGTCTGACCAAAAGAGGTATCTATATTATTAATATGTTTAGTTATAGTCATATTGTTGTCATCAAGCTATCGATCATCTACCAATAAAGGAGTTAGAACATTTTGATCATTACTAGGCCTTCGAAGAATTTGTAATGGTGGATTCCTTTTGGATTGACCTTGATTTTGATTTTGGGGTCGAGTGACTATTTGTTGAACTGTTCTAGGTTGAGTCTCAATCCTGGAAATTATATTGGACAAGTTTCTAAGAAGTGAAGTTATTTCATCTATTTTAGAGTCATCAGTTTTAGTCTTAGAGGAAGTTGAGGCCTCTTCACATGATTTAAGTTTTCTTTGAGATTTTCCCTCTTTATATTTTAAAGTGGCTGAGGCAGAGCTATTTTCATCCACCTCTATGGAATTTTTCTGCATGTCTTGAAGCGTTCTTGAAGTTACTTCTCTTAACATCACAACAAAATCATCTTCAAAACCTAGATTTAGCTACTGGTACAGGTGGTTTGCAATCAGGGGGCATCTTATGACAAAGTTTGTTGAACCTTTTGATAAAATCAGAGACAAGTTCATCAAAGTTTCTTTTAAGTTCTTGAAACTCAGTCAAAAAGTAAAGATCATCTTTCTTCGCTCCCCATTGATTTCTGAATATATTTGTTAACCCTTCCCAGTTCCTAATGTAATTGCCAAGTAACTGCCTAAACCAAGTCCTCACATTTCCCTCAAGAGACTCAACAAACAACCTCATGTAAACATTTTTTTGCTCTATGCTCATGTTATCTGCAAAGTCTAGAAACACTTGAAGGTGTTACTCAACTAAGGAAGCTATTTCTCCATTATATCTAGGAAGGTTCTTTAAATATCCATTAGGGAAAGCATCAAGGACTAGAGGTAAAATTAAAGCTACATATCTTGCCTATACAATGTGTTGAAATTCCATAGTAGAGGGTGATGAATGATATTTTTGTGAAGATGATGATAAGGAAGAGGGAGATGGTGAAAGAGGGGGAGAATTAATATGTGGGGGTGAAGAAAGAGGAGATAAAAAAGGTGGAGACTCCCGGAATGACTTTAAAGGAGTTCTAATAACAAACTTTTGGACCTGAGAATGAATATCCTCCTCAATTTCAAAGAGTGGATTCCAATATATAGAAAAGGTCCCTTTAGGTTGTTTATAAGTAGAAGATTCTGGTGGTTCAAAGGTGGAATGAACGGAATAAGTGGTGGGGAATATAAAGTTTGTAGGTTTGTATTTAGGAAGATGAACACCTAGGTCAGACATAGATTTAGGCGATCCTAGTGGACTAGGGGTTCTAGATGAGATTCAAGTGAATGAATAAGGAAATATGATTTGAAATCAACTCCTCTATTCAAGAGCTCAATAACACTAGGTGATAGGTGAGTCTACTCTAGATTGGATGGAATGTTACTATAGGGATCAAATCGTAATATATCTTCAGATTGCAAGGCTGAAGTAGAAGAAGATGTTTGATGTCTTCTTCTAAAATTGGCATTTATCACAAGTGTTTCTGGATCTGACTGAGGACTAAGAGTGTCAGATTCTGAGTGGGACCTAGTGTGCTTAGAAGGTTCCAGTTTGATACAGTGGAATTGCCAAGTGAAGTATTTTGACCTATATAGACCTCTGATCACCGTAAAGGAATAGGAATAGTATCATTGACCCACAAAAACTTAATGAAATTCGAATCCTTGACAACGATGCCAGATTGATGTTGTATCTATGAGATGATAATGGTAAGATATCATGGCAGGGCATTTAAGAGAATTGCTTTGTGGTTTTTATTTTAATTTGGAGGACCAAAGTAGGAAACAAATTTAAAACAGTGATGCCTAACCTTTTGAATAATATTAATATCGGAACCGAGGGCTACTATTAATGTTCACATAGTGATATAACTTGCATGGTGGTGAGCATAAATATAGGGGTTGTATGACTATCATCATCTTCAAATTGAAAACTAAATAATCATAAGTAAGAAAATATTTCAACTATGTTCAGAAGGTTTAACAAGATATTCTTAAGCTTACAACAGATGTCGATGATTTTATGATTTAGAGGGAATTAATAAAACAAACAGTTTATATAATTCATTCTCTTTATAGATGATCACTTCATAAGCTTATAAGAATAATCGAAACACAATTAATCCTACCTAGTTATCTTTGTAAAACATAAGGATATGAAGAAAAAAATTTGAAATAAAACTGGAAAAAACTTACAAAAAAGCGAAACTGTATGAATTATAATTTAGAATCCATTTGATTTTGTATTAATGATTCAAAAAAGTCAAGTACATTCGATGTTTAGAAATGATTCTTCAAGGGTGAAACCCTTAATAACTCGTGAAAGAGACTTATTTATACAATGATATAATTGAGAAAATATCTTAAACTATTTTCCAAAAATAGATAGTTACAAAACCAGGAATAAAAATTGCTAGCCAATATGGTACTATAATGGTGTTGAGTTGTTGATGGTTGTTACTAAAAAAATTGAGAACTATTGAACTTGTGATGACTGTTCCTGCAAAGGCTGAATGTTTGATCACCTTCTAGTCAAGTAAATCAACCAATTCTTCTCAGCATTTCTTATCTAAGATATATATCTTTGTTACCCTTGTGTAAATTTCATCCATCTCTATATATTTTGTAAAACCGGGCTTTAAGGGGAATATATGCCTAATTTCATATAAAATGAAGAAGGTGTACTTGAGTGCATTTGGAACCACTCTTGGTGTTCCTGGAAGTCTTATGTTTGAAATTGAACTAGCATTTGTACCCACCTCTGTAAGCTTTCGAACATAATCCTCAATGGGAATTAATTTTTCATTTATCATAAGCATAGAGGCAAACCCTTGTTGGTCAAGGGTTCTAACCTGCTAAAAAATTGTTGAACTATTGTATTCACACTGCTGAACTTTTCTTCCAACAAAAGGATGAGGTTTTTCTTGGTAATGATCTTCTTTACTTCTAGTATAGTTATTGTCTTGTCATTTATCCCTAATTCTTCAAGCTCATAGTTGTCTTTAGAATTGAGGAACTTGATTATATCATAAGCAATTTCTGGCATATCATTAAGCTCTTTATAAATAGTTTCAACAGCTTGCTAAGCTTTCTCCAAGAAGTCTTTTTGATAACAGTGGCTTTGGAATCAACAAAAATGATAGATAAGAAACCTAGGATGGCATCATTAACATATTGATCAAAGTTATAACCAAGTAGATAGGACTAAATAGTGGTGATTTTCTTGGTTCTATCAAGGAACATGGATGAGTAATAAGGAGGGTTTATTTTACGCAGAGGACTATCAAAAGCTAGGAAAAGTTCAAGAGTCTCGGATATTTTAGTAAAATCTAGTTTCTTATAGGCTTCTATTACGCCTTCATGGGAAAAATGATGGGTTGGTGTAGTATTAGGTGCGTGCAACATATTTTCAATGGACTCAACATTGATTAAACAAAGGATTTCTCCTATGGATGAAATGATTTCTCTTTAGTTCAGATCATAGGATTCATGGAATTTCCTGACAAATTTAGGTTCTATTTGTATTTAAGGGAAAATGTAGTGGGGAAGGAGGGAGTCCCAATGCCCTATTTCATCTATTTGATCAATTAATTGATCTTCCATGCAAGAATAAATTTCATAGATTGAATTGAGAAGAAGTCTCAATGGTTTTACAATCTTTCTCAACTAGGGGGGTATGATGGAAGTCAACCTATGCATGTACAAGAGGATTTAGGATTTCCTCAACTAATTTTCCCTTATGAGGCATTTTATCGAATGAATTTGCATACTGAAACAAATAGAAATGGAAAAATCGGTCTGAAACTAAGTGATCGTAGTAAAAATAGTATAATTAAAAAAGGGACAAGTGGACCTGGATGTCAGCTTTCTTCTAAACAGGACCAAGTAACTTCTTAATTGTCGAGCTGTCCTTGAGCAGTAAGGAGGGAATATTCAGTCAACAATTTGGCTACAGAAATGCACTGTGTAACCATTTTCATTGAGGAAAAGGGATTTTAATGCAAAAATTGAAGTGAAGTTATTGAATGAATGGTTAAATATGCATTAATTATCCAATAGGATGATTAACATGTCTTTGGGACATAGATGTGCAGGAGTTATGAATTGAATAAACAATGGATAAGCGACAGTTCATTAGATGGAAGAAGTGACATGGAGCGGAAGTAAGCAGTCACATGTATGTTGGGTTGTGTTATATTCTTTCCACGAATAGCCCACATAGTTAACCGAGAGAGGAGCCCCCCATTCGTTGTACCGATTGCATAGTGGAGGGGTCATTGGGGGTTTGAGGGTTCCAGGTAACCCCCCTCTATGGGGTCTATGGTAGTGCCCCAAAAAATTTTGTTTTTTGGACCCTATATGATGTTGGGCAGACCTACCTATGGTTTTGTGCATGTTTTTCGCACATGGTTTTGGACATGTTGGTTTTCGGTCCATGCTTTTAGACATGATGGTTTTCATTCCATGGTATTAGATGCTTCAGCATGTATAAATATGTATTGTAACATTGAAAGGAACATAATGAAAATAAAACTGGTAGTCCTAGTTTTGGAATCTAGGGGAAAATCTCTCTGTATACGTGTTTTATGTGTTATGCTCTCGCATTGTTTATTTTCTATGTTTTAGAATTTCTAGGCAGGTAATTTCTGTACAGGGTTGAAGCCTACATTTGTTATCAAAGTTGTGTTGGCTTTAAGGGGACACCTTTGTTGATGAGGGGTTTCACTCGGGTCTATGTTAGACCCTATTCAGTGCAAGATCTACGAGATCAATTCTAGTGGTAAAAGAAGATAGCGAGCAGTGGAAAGATAGAGATTAAGAAATTTAATGGTCAAAGTTTTGAGTTATGGAAACTCAAGATGGAGGATCTGTTGGTGGATAAATATCGATGGATTGTGGTAGATCTAGATACTAAACCAATGTGAGTGTTCAATGAAGAATGGAAGAAGTTGGATCGGGAGGCAAAGAGCACAATACAATTGTGTGTTTTAGATTCAATATTGCTGAATGTATTAGGTGAAGCTACAACGAAGTATTTGTGGGAAAAGTTAGGTATTACCAATCTAAGTCTATGGTGAATAAATTGTTCCTATGGAAAAATCTGTATAACCTGAGGATAAAAGATGGAGACTTGATGACCGAGCATCTGAACACATTTAATACTATGCTAAGTTAGTTATTATCTCTTGATATTAAAATTTCATATGAAGATAATTGCATTAGTTTGTTGTGTTCTCTACCAAATTCATGCGATAATTGGGTTATTGTAATAGGTAGCAATGCAACTTCCTTGCACTTTGTTGAAATAGTCTCATCCTTTTTGATGGAGGAACTGAGATGAAAAAATATGGAGAGCCAGAATGGTGATGCCTTGTCCCTACGAGGTAGGTCCCAGAATAGAAACAAAAATAACTCATCGAGTGGGAGATCTAAATGAAGAGGGAGATATAAATATCTAAGAAAACCTATAAAGTTGGTTTACTAGAAATGTGGAAAGGAAGGGCACTACAAAAGGGACTGTCAATCTAAAGCTCTTGACAAAGGAAAGGGATCTGATGATGCTCCTTTTGGAGAGGTGAAAACCACCTTAGACGAAGGTGGGGATGTGTACTTGGCTTCTTCAAGTACACATGTAGATCATGAGGCATGGTTGATTGACTTAGGTGCATCCTTTCACTTCACTCCTCATAGAGAGTGGTTCTGCAAGTATGAGAAATATGATGGTGGTGACGTATTTTTGGGAGATGACATGAAGGCTAGAATCATTGGTCGTGGAAAAATAAAGTTGATGTTGCAAGGTGGAATGGTTAGAACACTTCTTGGTGTTCTGCATATTCTTGCATTGGGCAAAAATATGATTTCCATAAGCAAGCTAGATGATGCAAGTGTAAAAACAGTGTTCGGGAAGGATACCTACAAGATGGTTCGAGGAGCATTGGTATTGACGCAGGGAGTTTGGATTGGAATTCTGTACAAGATGCAAGGTAGCACTATTTTTGATAGCTGCAAAAGTTTTCTGGTTCTTAAAAGAGGAGCAGAAAATCTAGTGGTCTCTGGAGAGAAGACCATGTTGTGGCATCAAATGCTTGGACATATTGGAGAGAAGGGCTTTCGTATACTTCATGGTAAAAGTATGGTAGAAGGTATGAGTGGTAGCTCTCTGTATTTTAATTTCTATGAATATTGTGCATATGGGAAGTAGAATCTGGTGAGTTTCCCCTTTGGTGGTAAGAGGGTGAAACAAATATTAGAGCTTGTGCACATTGATGTGTTTGGACTTATGAAGGTTCCATCACTCAATAAATCTATGTACTATGTATCATTTATAGATGAATTCTCAAGGAATACATGGGTATATTTCGTTAAGAAGAAATTTGAAGTCTTTGATATGTTTAAGGAATTTAAGGCTCTGGTGGAAATCCAGACAAAGAAGAAGATAAAGGGTTGAGGATAGATAACTATGGAGAGTTTTGAAGTAAGGAATTTGAAGAATTTTGTAAAACGTGTGGTATAGCATGGCAGAAGACTACTCCATACACACCTGGGAAAAATGGAGTTGCAGAAAGAATGAACAAGACGTTGATGGGAAGGGCAAGGCACATGCTCAATGGCACCGGGTTAGGATATGAATTCTGGGAAGAGGTAGTGGAGACAACATTTTACCTGTTCAACAAATCACATTCATCAACATTGGAGGATAAGACTCCACAAGAGGTATGGACTAGTAAGAAACCCTCTCTTTCACATTTGAGGGTATTTGGATGTTATGCATATGTACATGTTCCAAAGGAGAAAAGAACCAAGTTGGTTTGTAAATCTGAAAAGTGCATCACTATTTGGGATAAGGATGGTTTAAAGGGTTATAAGATTTGGAACCAAGTAAAAAGGAAGGTTGTGTACAACCGAGATGTGGTGTTCAGAGAGGTGAAAGATGTTATTAAACATGAATTCCAACCAAAGGAACTTGAGAAGATAGAGTTTGAGCTTAAGGAGGAAGGATCAGAATCTACAACAAAAGAGGAATCAGAAGACGAAGAGCCACAAACTTCGGGTGTGAGAAGATCAGTTCGAGAAAGAAGGCAGCCGGAAAGGTATAGTCCATCTACTTTTTGTTCAAATTTTTCTTTATCTGTTACTAGTGATGATTCTGGAACTATGAAGGAATTAGTAGATTTAGAGGATGGAAAAATCTCGAAAGAGGCCATGGTTGATGAAATGGCATCTTTGCACAAAAACGAGGCTTGGGATCTGGTGGAGTTTCCAGCTGGAAGGAAACCCATTGGCAACAAATGCATGTTCAAGAAGAAGACAAATGCAGAAGGAAAGGTGGAGAAATACAAAGCTCGACTGGTAGTAAAAGGTTACTCCCAAGTGCCAAGAATTTATTTTGGTGATATTTTATCTCCTATTGTCAAGATAGCTTCTACTCGATTACTTTTATCTATTACTAATGCTTTTTATCTTGAGGCAGAACAGATGGATGCGAAGACAACATTTCTTCATGGGGATCTGGAAGAGGAGATCTACATGAAGAAACCTGAAGGTTTTGTGGTAAAGAGTAAGAAAGAAATGGCATGCAAGTTAAAGAAGTCTTTGTATGGGTTAAAACAGTCACCAAGGATGTGGTATTATAAATTTGATACGTTTATATGGGGACTTGGCTTCACCAAAAGCAAAGTAGATCACTACGTGTATTTTAAATTAATTTGTGACCATGTTATTTATTTGGTCTTGTATGTGGATGATATGGTGCTGGTTGGAAATAACAAAGAAATTATCCAAGAATAGAAGACCCAATTATCCTCCAAATTTGACATGAAATATCTTGGTGCTGTAAACTATATTTTGTCCATGGAAATTAAAAGAGACTGGGAAAAGAGGAAGATCTCGTTAAACCAGAGGAAGTATGTCAAGACAATATTGCAAAGGTTTAATATTCAGGATAGTAAATCAGTGGAGGTTCCTCTTCCTGTAGGTGTGAGGTTATCTATTGAACAGTGTGTCAAGACACACGAAGAGGAAGAGGACATGTCTCGTGTTCCATATGCAAGTGTAGTCGGTAGCCTGATGCATGCAATGGCCTGTACTAGACTAAACATTGCACATCTAGTGGGAGTATTGAGCAGTTTTAATTCAAAACGATGGAAGGAGCATTGGACAGCAGTGAAACGGTTTTTTAGGTATTTGCGTGGCACTAGTGATTTTGGTTTGTACTACCAAGGAAGACCAGTATTGGACAAAGTGTTGGATATTCATGGCTTTGTTGATGCAGAATTGACTAGAGATCTGGATTTGAGAAGATCTACAAGTGGGTATGTGTTTAACCTATTTGGAGGTGCAGTGAGTTGGATGAGTAAGAAAAAATATGTAGTTGCACTATCAACTACAGAGGCAGAATACATGGCAGCCACTCATGCAAGCAGGAAAGTAGTTTGGTTATAGAGATTGTGTTCAAGTATGGGGTTAGTACAAGGAGCTATAATGATAGACTATGATAGCCAAAGTGCAATTTTCTTGGCAAAGAACCCTGCATATCATTCAAAGACAAAGCACATTGATGTTTAGTATCACTTTGTGAGGGATATGGTAGATGACCAAAAGGTGTTGCTAGTAAAGGTGGACAATTTGAAGAATAATGCAGATGCTTTGACACAATCTATGAGCTCTAAGAAGTTCTCTTGGTGTAGCGAAACAATGGGTGTTGCAGGGTTGGATAAACAACTAAGGTCTATTGTGTCTCGGTTTTGGGATCCAGGGGAAAATGTCTGTGTATATGTGTTTTATGTGTTATGCTCTCGCATTCTTTATTTTCCGCATTTTAGAATTTGTATGAAGGTAATTTCTGTACAAGGTTAAAACCTACAATGTAAACTGCTTTTCGGAGTAGCTTGAGGTGGTAAGTCATTTTGGGATTTTATGTCCTGAAGGACTAAAATGAGCATAAGGTTGTTTAAGAAGGCGGTTTCGAAAAATTCCCACTTTGGACCCCCTCGCCGATAAAGTCTAGATGGGAAATGAGGGTCGAGGAGTGATGTAGGCCATCAGATCTTGGTGGAGCATGCCAGATAAAAGGTAAGGTGGAAGGGATTTAACATGTTAGGTGGAAGTGATGGTGTGATCATGATTTTATGGCGGATGTGACAATTTTGTGTAATGGGGGAATAAGTGAATGAAGGTAGGTTGTTTACCAAGTAACATTGGTGCTTACAATTCATATTTAATTTGAAATGCAACATCATATGCATGCATTATCCAATGTTACAACTTAGGAGAAAATCATTTCATGCTCCAATTATTTCTCATATGTCTACCTACCCATTACTCTCTTAACATTTCATTTATTCATCTGAGTGCATTTAGGCTAGCAACTCAATATTTCCCTTTAATGAGTAATCTACATCTATCCATTATTTTCTCTATGGGTTTAGATTAAAATTTTGAGCCAATTTTATTTACTACATGTTAACTAACTATTTAAATAAAATCCAATCATTAAACAATTTGCACACAACCTTTATTTTCAAAAATAAAATTGACTAGGAGTAGTGCCATTTGGATTTGCAACACTAAAAGAGTTTATTGTTTTTTCTTTCTAGCCCAACATATTATTCTTGCCTTCATTTTTTAGAGCATATATTCTAACATTTTATTTTTGATATGGACTTATTCATAAAATATCCCTAAAATGTTTTATTTAATATTCTTTTTGTCCATAGCTTAGCTTAACATTTCTTGAAATATATTTCCAGTTTTTAACTAATTGATACAAACTTACCAAAACCAAATATGCTACAACAGTGAGATTTCCCACTTGGTTTTTTTTATAATTGATACTCATGTTTCTTATGGCCCTAGGTTAGAAAAAATGCTCTGGAAGCCATAGAATAGCTTGGGTTGAAATACTAGTCCTGGAACCTAGGTTGGGACAAACCCTCTGGATCCCTTGGTGGGTTTAGTTACAAGTCCCTGGGGTCGGGTTGGACAAATGATCTAAGGCCCTACAAGGCTCTGGGTTGAGTTACTAGTTGGATAGAAACTGATCAGGTTGATATTAGTGATGTCTGACCGTAGAGGTGGAATCAATGTGGTTGCAAGATGAGGTGGTTTGGCCTATGGAAACCTGGTTTATTTTTTCTTGATTTATTCCATGAGATCCCACATTCATGCTTGGAATATGTTGTGGTGGGTGATTGGATGAAAGATATATTTTTTACAGCAAAATCTATGGCTGGGTTGTATGTTGAAGTCCCTGGCTTGGTTGGTGTTTTCATATATTAATAAGAATTATTCTTTTACTATGATTCATGTATACTTGTAGAGATTATGTTGGTCATATTATGGCAAAGTTGCCATGGTTTCTATGTTGGTTATTTGTTTCTTACATGATGTATGTTATATATGGATCATGTCACGATTTATATAGTTATCAAACAGTTGATGAATATATGGACTAATAAGTGTTGTTGCATCTCTGTGGATAGGGAATAAATTCTTCTTGGTGATTTTTAGATGAATCTAAAATTCTGATGATCAAATATGCATTCATTATCTGTAGCTTACATGTTTTCCATGTGTTTAGCAAAATTTCTAGTGTGTTCTAAGAAGTCCGGGTCAAGTTCTTCCTTCAATTTTGAATGATTAGAATTTGTTATGAGAAGAATGATTGTAGAAAGTTTCAAGAAGTTTTGGGAAATTCCCTAGAGACTAGCCTAGAAAATTGGCTCAAATCCTAGAACCACATGCATAGAAGTAGATATCAAGGGTCATAATTGCAGGGAACAAGGCTTGTGAGTGTGGATGAAGGCTCACAACCACATGTAGGCAGTGTTAAGGATGCAATTATAGGCCTAATCCAAATAAAAAAGGTTCCAATGGAGGGATTGGTAACCTGGGATGGTTGTTTAGCCTCTGAGTGACCTGTAGTCCTTGTAGGATGTCAGTATGTGTTCATTTTGTAGGTCTTGCTTCCTTAAATAGAACTAGAAGGTCAGGTCAAGTCATAGTGAAAATCATCTCATGTTTTACTTTGTGAGCTTGTGAATTTGGGAAAATGAGGGGTTGTGTGTTACAATTATGTTCACCATTCTTCTAGCTTCAACAAATTTTTTGTTTCCGATACTCTTAATTTTTTATTAATATAATAGTTTTTAACCCTAAAATATACAATTTTCGTAGTTGATCCTTTATAATATATAGGAACCTAGTAGCTAGGTTCTCATTCATAAGAATATTCATTAATTGTTCATGTTCACTATAAATGGGTGATCCAGGTAATTGCTTTGTCCTCTTCATCATTATAAAATATTTAGAATATCTTTTGTGAAAATTTGGCAATTATCCACTTATTTTCTTCAAAAACTAGCTAAATGAATCACAACTATCACTTGCTAAGTATATGGAATCTATCGATGTCCTTTATAACTCATTAGTGAGTGGGTTGATAGCAAAAGTCTCTTCCATTTTATTAACCCACATGATAACATTTTTATCATCTATTCTATCATATTTATGTACATCAACATTGATTTTGTTTAGACAACCCACATTATATTGATATATATGGTAACTAGAGTTAAACAAATCTAGAGTTCACACTGGTCATTGGTGAACTAAGGGTTGAGCAAATAATTCACCTACCCTTTCAATTAGTTGGCCAAATCATTCATTATGATCATGTCATTCCCCATATTATTAACTTAACAAAAACAACAACAATAAAATAATAAATAATAAATTTATGTTCAAAATAATTAAATAAAGGAAACTATGAAAAGAAAGAATAAAGTTATAGAGAATTAAATAAGCAAGAGTAAATTATGGAAAAAAGTTATTTAAGAGAAACTTGAAACAAAAAATATAAATTTGCATGGCGAACCTGGATTATGTGCATGAGGACTATAATTCTATTTTTGGAAAAAAAATATTCTATTTAATGTATGAGAAGGAGGATGTGATGCATTCTTTTCTAGAGGGAAATTATAGGAGAGAAGGATTCATTGGCTAAGGTAGTGTTAAAAGTATAAGGGAGAGTGATTACACACAACGCAAATCACGCTTGTTGCTTTTTATTGGTCTCAATGGTTACATATTTATAGTATCTAGATCACTAACAATGACACATCTAGATAGCTATTACAACTCACATATAGGAAATTGGCTACTTCTAGATTGACACCTCAGGACTCACAATGACAGCTCACACATTACACGGAAGCATTACTTCCAGCACCATGAGAAAATATAAAAAACACACATTACAACAATAAATAAGTC
Source organism: Pinus taeda (assembly GCA_000404065.3). Classification (NCBI taxonomy): domain Eukaryota; kingdom Viridiplantae; phylum Streptophyta; class Pinopsida; order Pinales; family Pinaceae; genus Pinus; species Pinus taeda. The sequence goes on from APFE030599352.1 coordinate 103,796, forward strand.
TTTGTCATATTTGTCTAATATTGTCATCATCAACACCCACATCCACTCTAGAATCTCGCAAACACCGCTCTTTCACCACCACATCTTCGAGCTTTCACTTGACCTCCATTTAAAACGTAACTGCCTTTGACCATCGTTGATAAAACTTGTAGAATTGATGTTTCTCACCCTTCCGGAGCGCAACAGGTTAGTCTTTATACTGAACCATCCTATGGAATTTCCACCATCTGTGAATCCATGGCCCTCGACAACCTTCATCAGTTATCTAGGATAACCTTCTAGATACAAAATGCCTTCAGCAAACAATTCTACAACCTAACCTTATAAAATAACGTTCCCGGAGCACGACGGATCACACCAAATTAACCTTATTAAGAACTACCTGTGACTAAGACTATTAAAGCACAAAAATTCACATTAATCTATTAAATAATTAATCTAATCTTTTTAGTTATGCATCATTCTTTTTAATAAAGCATAAATATAACCATCACTACAACCAATTTTTTTTTTTTTAATACACATTCTCTTATGCCTAGCTACTCCAATTTCACACATAGCTTCTCTAATTTCACACATGACCCTTGTCATTAAATGGTGAGGTGCCACCAGCTCAACATCTAGATTTTTCATCATAATCAATGAAGGCTTTTTGTTGATTTGAAGCCTCTCTCAAGGAAAGTCCTAAGTACAATGATCCCTTGTTGAGGATCTCGTGATTCTCAGCTGGTGGCTCGGTGACAACACAAGCATTACATTTCAGTATGGTTGGGTTTCATCATTTAGAAACCTAGAGTGGACCAGAGGTTATTAGGCTCTTGAAACTCATCAGATCAAACAGAGGCTTCATGAAGTTCTGGGAAGCTCTCTAACCACTTGTGCAGCAGCGTAGATGGCCACGAATTTCATTTAGTCATAGTAATCAACTAATGTCGCACCTTTGAAGCGTGTCCACTCTCAGTCACACAGTTCATGGAATTCACATGCAGAAACACGCAGTCAGATTTTACTACGTAGCTCACGTATCCATGACCCTTATAATTGGCTTCAAGAGCCACTTCATGGCCCTTCTGATGAATTGTGTATTCCTCCTTTGTGGCCTCCAATAGATGACTGAAGCACAAATTATCTTGGCGTATTTTCTTCACAGATGATCTAGCGAAGAATTGCACAGATCCATCCACGTCAGTGTTGGAATTTAATTCCAACTGCAAACAATTAATACATAACCGAAATCTGATCTTCAGCAATTAATTTCATATTGTTCGGTGCCGCAAAAGTCCACTGATATTTTGAACTTTAAATTCAGAATTAAATCCCCTGCAGACAACCGACTTATTTTGCCGTAAAAGTCATCACCGCCTCTTCTGCAATAAATACAGAGATAAACATCAGCAGATATTTTTGCTTAGTTTATAGTTTAATTCAGATATTTATTTTCCTATAAATGTAACGCACAACAGTCCTATTTTCTTATGAGAAGAAGTGTAAGAGAGGCAGCGTAAGCAGAAAAGAACAGCAGTTCTGTTTTTGTTTTTGAGCGAAGGTTAGAAGAACAAGTTTGTGTCTCTTCTATAATTGCACAACAGTGCTGAACCTGCGATTTTCTGAGATAGAAAATCGATTTCTGGAACTGAAGCGTTCCTCTTTTGTAACAGTTAAGTTTTCTGTATCAGTTTTGTTTACAGTTTATAAATACAAGTTTACTGTTTTGCTGATTTTAAGTTGCTGTTACACCAAGTGTCAAAAACACTTTGATTTCACTCTGTAAGTTTATTAGTGATTTGACGCCCTTGCTTTTAGTTGTTGTTACACAAAGCGTCACTTTTCTTAAAGTGACTTAGCGTCAAAAACAATTTTCTGTTTTTCTAAGTTATTAAAAACAGAGTATTTTTCCCGTTGCTGCAACACCACGATCAGCGTTGCTGCAACACCACAATCAGCGTTGCTGCAACACCGAATCTTGTTGCTGCAACACCAAGTCCAGAAAATGAAATTTACAGTTTTCTGTGCAGAAACGGAGCAGTTTTGTGTTGTCTGTTTGTTAAGGAATTTAACAGAAAATTCCACCATTATCAGAGAGTTGTTCTAGGATGTTTTGTGTTATGGAATTCACCATAAAATTCCAGCATGGTATCAGAGCTAGTCTAGGCACTCAGTGAGTCAAAAACAAAGATTGTTTTTCATTGTAGGAGCTGTAAGAAGTTGAGTGAGCAGATTTTTCCAGCAGAGAAAATTTTTGCTTGTTTTTAATTTTACAGTCAGTATCTCTTCTTTACCTATACAGAGTTAAGATGGCAGATGCTGGAACCGGTTTGACAAATTCCCAACTGCCACAGTTTAATGCGAAAAATCACAGTGATTGGTCCATAAAAATGAAAGCATTGTTTGCTTCTCAAGGAATATGGGAGCTGGTTGAAACTGGCTATGCTGAACCTGCAGATGCAACAGCGTTGGCTGCTTTGACAGCAGCAGAAAGAGACTAGTTGAAGAGTGACAAGAAGAAGGATGCCAAAGCCCTCTTTTTACTCTTCCAATCAGTACATGAAAGTGTCTTTCCACGGATTGTAGCAGCAACAAAATCCAAAGAGGCATGGGATATTCTCAAAACTGCCTATCAAGGCATGGAGAAGGTGAAGACTGCAAAGTTGCAGATGTTGAGGAGAGACTTTGAAACACTCAGCATGAAGGAATATGATACAATAGATTCATTCTTCACTCAGGTTATTGGGCTGACAACCCAGATAAGGTCTCATGGTGAAATTCTTGAAGAAAGAAGGATCGTAGAAAAGATCTTGAGATGTTTACCCTCAAGGTTTGAAGCTGTTGTGGTAGCAATAGAAGAAACTAAAGATCTCTCACAGTTCACGGTAGATGAACTCAATGCTTCTCTTATGTCTCATGAACATAGACTGAGTAGAGGAACAGATTCCTCTTTTGAGCAAGCATTCAAGACTCAAATGTCTTTCAGCCAAAGAAAAGGTAGAGGCAAAGCAAATAACAGAGGTCGTGGAAGAAGCCAAAACAGAGGCAGATATTATCCTGCAAGCACAAGCGGAAGGAGCTGCAATCAGAACCAAGATGAAGGTTCAAGCAAACAGGAAGCTCATCGACAAAGGTATGATAAATCCCAAGTCCAATGTCATTATTGTAAGAAATATGGGCACTATGCCAATGAATGTAGGAAGAAACAAAATGACATGAATAATAGGCAGAATGTTAATTTTGCAAATGAAGAAAATAAGAATCCAAAGAATGTGCTGTTAACATGTAACATTGCACAAAACAAACAAGAAGACGTTTGGTTCTTAGACTCAGGTTGTAGTAATCACATGACTGGAAATATTGCAATGTTTGCCAATATGGATGAAGATGTGAAATCTGAGGTAACAACAGGGACTGACAATAAGATATCTGTCAAGGGTAACGGCAGAGTCAGTATCCGAGCAAGAAATGGAGAACAGATGATTGTGCCAGAGGTATACTATGTACCTGGCCTGAAATGTAATCTTTTGAGCATTGGGTAGCTCATTGATAAAGGTTACAACGTGTTCTTCAAAGATGATATGTGTATAATCACATATATACCTCCAAGTAAGAAGATCATTGCACAGGTGCAGATGACCAGCAATAGAATGTTTCCTCTCAAACTCAGGGTAGATTTGAAGGAAGGAAGAACTATTGCAGCTGTAACACAAGAAGTCTTTTAGGAACAAGTGAAAGATGAGAATTGGTTGTGGCACTTGAGATTTGGACATCTCAATTTCAGAGGCTTGAATCTGTTGCACAGAAAGGGAATGGTAAAGGGATTTCCATTGATTGAGAAACTGGACAGCCTTTGTGAAGGCTACATCTTGGGCAAGCAACACAAAGAAAGCTTTCCAGCAGAAAAGAGTATAAGGGCAAAAGCACCCTTGGAAGTTGTTCACTCTGATGTGTGTGGACCGATGCAAATACCATCATTTGCCGGAAATAAATATGTTTTAACTTTCATTGATGATTAGACTAAAAAGACATGGGTGTATATGCTGAAACAGAAGAGTGAAGTGTTTGAAAAATTCAGCCTCTTCAAAACTCTTGTTGAGAAGCAGTGTGCACATTATATCAAAGTACTCAGAATAGATAGAGGAGGAGAGTACATCTACAAAGACTTTATGAGTTTTTGCAGAGAGAATGGCATACAAAAGCAGTTCACCGCGAGGTATACACCTCAGCAAAATGGTGTTGCCGAAAGAAAGAATAGGACCATTCTTGACATGGTCAGAAGTATGTTGAAGGCAAAACACTTGCCGCATGAGTATTGGGCAGAAGCTGTCACTTGCGCAGTTTACATCTTGAATAGATTCCCAACTAAAGCTGTCATGAACAAAATACCAGAAGAAGCATGGAGTGATCAAAAGCAAACTGTCACTCACATGAGAGTATTCGGTTGTGTAGCATATGCACATGTACCAGATCAGCTAAGGAAGAAGCTTGGAAGTAAGGGGGAGAAGTGTGTCTTTATTGGCTATTGTGATGAGTCGAAAGCATACAAACCCTATAATCCATCCACAAAGAAATGGATAGTAAGCAGGGATGTGTAGTTCATTGAAGATGAAGCTTGGGATGAAAGCTTAGAGAAGACAGTGAATGTGAAGACAATTGTGTCTCACGAAAAAGAAGAGAAAGGGATAGCAACAAATAATCCTTCCTTGGTGGCTCCTCCTCCACCACAGCAAGTACATCAAACCACACCACAAGCTGGAATTCAAATAGCCTTGAGAAATCAAGGAAGTGCTTCTTCAAGCACACCACAGGGATCATATATACCCTCAAGTTCGGATGGAACTCCAAGCACACCATGAAGACCAAGATTCAAAAATCTGAATGAGATTTATGAACAAGGAGAGGTAAGTAACAATACCGGTCTGAATTCATTATTCGCTTTGTATTGTCATGTTGATGACCCAGTTCATTTTGAAGATGATGTAAATGAAGATAAATGGATTGAAGCAATGAATGAAGAAATTGGTGCAATTGAGAAGAGTAAAACATGGGAGTTAGTGGACATCCCTGAAGGCAAAGATGCCATTGGAGTTAAGTGGGTCTATAAGACCAAAAGAAATGTTGAAGGCAAGATTGACAGGCACAAAGCATGACTTGTTGTGAAAGGCTACAAGCAGCAACAAGGCAAAGACTATGATGAAACCTTTGCATGAGTAGCAAGGATGGAAATAGTCAGAACAGTGTTGTCTAAGGCGGCACAACACAAATGGAAGATTTATCAGATGGATGTTAAATCTGCATTCCTGAACGGAGTGTTAAAAGAAGAGGTTTATGTTGAACAACCTCTAGGCTATGAAGTTGAAGGCCAAGAGCATAAAATTTGCAAACTGAAGAAGGCTCTTTATGGGCTGAAACAAGCTCCAAGAGCATGGTACAACATAATATATGCTTATCTAATTGAGAATGAGTTTGATAAGTGTGATGGTGAACCCACACTCGACATAAAGGAGAATGACGGTAAGATTCTTATTGTTGTTTTATATGTAGATGATTTGATTTTTACTAGCAATGATGCTTCTCTCATTGCTGATTTCAAAGCAGTCATGAAAAGTGAATTTGAAATGACTGACTTGGGCTTCTTAAGATATTTTCTTAGAATTGAAGTAGACCAAAGTGAAAATGGTGTTTTCATTTCTCAAGTTAAATATGTAGAAGCAGTGTTGAAGAGATTTAACATGCAGAACAGCAAGGGAGCTATGACTCCAAGTGTAATGGGGTTGAAATTGACCAAAGAAGACAGCAGCAAGGATTTTGATCCAAAATTATACAAGAGCATAGTTGGCAGCCTTATGTACTTGACTGCAACTAGGCCGGAAATTATGCACGCTGTGAGTTTAATCTCAGGATTTATGGAAAGACCGAAAGAAACTCATTGGCAGGCAATCAAAAGGATTCTAAGGTATGTTAATGGAATGAAGGGGTCTGGTATTTTATACTCCTCTTCTGAAAGTTTCATGTTGACAGGTTACACTAACAGCGATTGGGCTGGAAGTGTTGATGATAGGAAAAGCACATCGGGTTATGTGTTTCATGAGGGATCGAGAGCCATCTTATGGGCTTCTAAGAAGCAACTAGTTGTGTCTTTGTCAACAGTAGAGGAAGAGTATGTGGTAGCAACAGCAGCAGCATGCCAAGTAGTGTGGCTAAGAAGAGTTCTCAGAGATTTGTGTCATGAACAAGAAAAGGGCACAACCATTTACTGTGACAATAGCTCGGCAATAACATTGTCTAAAAACTCTGTTTTTCATAAAAGGACAAAGCACATAGACACCAAATTTCACTTCATACATGAATTGGTTAACAATGGTGAGATTGTTTTGCAGCATTGCAGAACAAAGGATCAGTTAGCTGACATCTTGACAAAACCATTGGGAAAGAAAAGTTTTGATCATTTCAGGAAATGCCTGGGTATGCAGAAAAACCCAACAGTTGAAATTAAGGGGGAGTGTTGGAATTTAATTCCAACTGCAACAATAGTTGAACAGAGATCGCAAATCACGTCTCATCGCAAATCGTATTAATCCTTTCGCTTTTCCTCCGCATTGCAATGCGACACGATGCGATCGTGCGATGCGATTGCAGATCACACAGATCATAGATCGCAACTTTCGCTCATTGCATGTTAAGCCCTCCGTCTTGCATCCGCCGATTGCGATATTGCGATGCAATATTATCGCACATCACAGATCACTCATCTCTCACCTCGCCTCAGCCTCCCTATAATGTTTTACGATACAATCCCAGCCGTCCATTCATTTGATCCTACGACCCATATTTGTTCCCATGAAATGCATGCCACCGCCATACTGCATTTATGCACTTTCCCTGTTTGTGTTCCTAAAGGAGGAAGATCAGATCCAGCTCCTGCACATTGAATGTTCAGCTACCACAGTTAAAGAGCAGCTCAGCCAAGAACAAGAAGGACGCGCCACGTGCAAGTGCATTTATTAGTTATGGGTTTCCACACAAACGACTCAAGAACTACAGTAGAATGTCTGAGAAGATCAGATTTTGTTCACTAAAGAAGGAGAGAGTCTGTCAGAGAGTTAAAGCGGTTGATGGACTGTTATGACCCCTAATGCACTATATATGTGTAGACACAGCAGTGTAGATGAGTGTGAGATCAGATGAGGGTTAGAGCACAGTAGTGCAGAATGCAGCAGCGTAAAGAAAAGTGTTACACAGTAGTGTTGTTGTAATCCCTTGGAAGAGGAAGACTATTTTGTAACAACAGTTTTTTTTTAATACAAGTTTTTATTGTGTGTTAAAGATCCTGTGTTTAAAACAGAGCGTCATTTTTTTTTCTGTTCTGTGATTTTGTTTTTTGGAATTTTAGCAGAAAAATTTCTAACAGCCACAAATACATCAATGTCGAAGGGTTGATGAAGCGATCAGTAGTACCGTCATAGTAATTACTACAACGCCCTTCAACAAACTTCCATCAGGTCCGAGTGGGGAAGTAGCGCATAGCTATTACCACTGATAACGACGTTCAAGAGAAAGACATCCTCACTTCAAAGAGCAATTAGAAAAATGTCGACCTCTGTGGGTATCATCCAAGGTTCGAACCTCGTTGCCTCGCAACTGGGGCAAACACTTGAATGGAGGCTAAAGAATGGCGAGATCGTTAAATGTAGACCTGCTTTCAATGGGAAATTGATTTTTATGACTTCTGGTTTCCGCATGCCTGTAGAAATGAAGGAGAAGAGAAAAATCCCTTTCTCTTCCGCTACTAGTAATGTCGAGAACGCATCTGGCGACATTGCTGAAGTGCAGGTAGAGATGCCGGAAGAGGTTCTCTCCTGGGCGCGGCTGGGGAACTTCTCCATGCTCACCTATGAAGATCTATTTTCCTACTTGGAGCAAAGGATCTTTAAAGAGGAGGCACAACCTACAGCATGCCTGGGCGATGAGATGTCAAGGACGATCCAGGCAACTACGACAGAGCAACTGCCAAAGGAAATCGACTATCATCTGGCCAGTGTCTCAGGGTTTCCTGTTGGACCTGCTGCAAACATTGCATGCAACCTGTACGCTTCTTTTACTGTTGCAGCGAGGACTGGTGAAGTCACCATGGGTAGGGGCTGCAGAAGGATTAACCCCATGGAGACGAACCAGCCAGATCTACCTGAAGAAACACATGCATTTCAGATCCAAGTCAATCTCTCGGGCAAGACGACAATTCAATGGGTACGCGCAACAGATCTCGTGCAGGATCTTTTGCAAAAAGTCAAACGCCGGCTGGGGATCCCCTCCTCTTACCTTAGATTTCTATATGAGGGTAAGCAACTTATGGATCCCCTTCCTCTCTCCTCTTACAGCGTTCATAAGGACGCTTCTATTGTGGCTACCTTTCATTTAAGAGGTGGTTCCTTTAGGCATAACTCCTCTGCCCCTTCTTTCTCTTATAAAGATGCACTCCACAAGGATGATACCCAACCACAACCCTCTTCGAAAGCAGCCCAACCATCTGGGGCTCCAAAGCCATTTTTAGTAGATAAATCAGAGGAAATTCCTTTCGTCAATTTCTCTCATCCGGAGATTGACGATCGCTACCAGATGTTTGCAGAATCTGCACTGATATGCAGATTTAATGGGCTCTGGCCTTGCACATCTGATCTATACCAACGGATCCATACCAATTGGACTAAAAATATCAAGATCTACTTATGTTCAAAAGGATTCTTCATTGTGGCTTTTGACTTAAATGAAGATTACCAGAAAGCCTTAACGGGTGGCCCTTGGTTCTGGGGCTCGACTGGGCTTTTTCTCACCCCCTGGTTTCCAAACATCAACCCTTCTACAGTTGTCATCACCAAGATCCCCATTTGGATCAAGCCCCCGAATCTTTCGGCGCATCTCTGGCATATCTCTGTCTTCTTAGCCATTGTAGACACTTTAGGACGCTACCTGGCTATAGATTCTTCACGAAAGGCAAATGGACTCTACACCTACGACAGAATTTGTGCAGAAATAGATATTAGCAAATGATTGTCGGATCAGATTAATCTCAAGATTGGAGATTTCCACTGGACTCAAACCTTGGATTACGAGAATACAACCTTCCGTTGCCGTCATTGTCATCAAGCGGGGCACCTCCAGAGTTCCTGTACCCAGTACCTCGACAAAAAGAAGAATCTGAATCGCAAACCAAAATCTAAAAGCTGGAATCTCTGTGTGCCTCCCCCACCTATGGACGATACAAATTCGTCTAGTTCGGATGAGGAGGAAATTGTAGTAGATGAACAGAATGCTGAGATTCTACTGGACACTCCCTCGGTCGGTCTGGCAAACCCCTCTGCCCCTCAGATCTCTCAGAAACGTTCTCATTTATCTTCGTCCTCAGACTCTGATAAGGATATTCCGCTGTCAGAGCAGAATAGTCTACAACTTGTTATGGCTCAGCCAAACTCAACTGAATGGGTCAAAGTAAGCAAGAAAAAGGGCAAAAAATGTCGTGTGGCAGTCACTGCCCTCTCAAGGTAGATCTCTCTGGTTAGTTCCAGTTTTTGTATTCCCATGTTTTCCATAGCTCTTTCCTTGATTGTCTCTAAGGAGCGAGGTGGATAGCCTATCACCTTCAGCTCCCATGCTTTTCTGCTTCACTTGCATGCAAGCTTGATTGTACTATATTTTTCTTATCTTAATAGAATTAGTCTTTATTCAGAAAAAAAGAGAAAGCCAACCTCAGTAAACTAGTGTAGTTGTGAAGAGTATATGCGTTATTGTTAATAAAAAAAAAAATAATCAATATTAAATTTATCGTATTTTTTTTATAAAATCTTATTCATTTGTAAAATGGTACGACTTGTTTTAGTTTGAAAAAAAATAAAAGTAAAAAGTTATTCACAAATAATAGAGTTTTTTTTGTTAAAGAAGCTTCTTTACCTGGAGGTCACCCGGTTAATTTTTCTTTAATACGGGTCAATTTTCCTATAATACCTTCAAATTAGACTGTTAATAAACCTCCTGGGGGTAATTTTTTGAATAAATCTATTCAAAAATATTTAAAAATACACATATTTATTATTAGGAATATTTTTTTTATATTATATATAATTTAGAAAAAAGAATTTAACACATCTTCATTTTTTAAAATTATAACATAAATAATTTTTATTCTTAGTTAATATTATTAAAAAATCATTTTCCATTATATTTTGATTGTAAATATTGGAATATTTAATTCATTTTCTTACGAACATATGGTTGGAAGTGTATATACGATAAAAACAACATCTTCGATTTAATGTAGGTTTAAATTATGATACCAGACATGAATTTATACTACAATGAGGTATAACCACCACGTCCGAAATTTTATTATTGAAAATGTTTTATTATGTTTGATTATAAAAGATTAGCCTAGAAAAATTGTTTTAGGATCTGCTTTATTTAATTGTAAGTTTGGTTTAAAAGTTTAATATAACATTTTTTTCGAAGTATTAGAATTTTTAGTCTTTGGGGTTTGCGGTATTGGATCATTACTAATCTAATTTAAGTTTTCGCATTAATCCATACGCAATCGAAGCTAAAGTTTCATTGGTTGTTTCATGTAATATGTTCTAGTTAACTTATTAAAAAGAGAAATTGATTTCCACAATTTGTAAGCAATGTTTTTAATTTTATTTGGTCTCTTCTCGAAGTAAAGATGTTATACAGCTATATTGTTCATCGTAAAAAGATGTGTTACATTAATATTTTCAAAACAAGAAAGTAATGTTGATATTAGTTTTTTGGCATGAAATGTTCGGTTTGCAAGGTTTGTGTTGGGTGCAGGATTCCCCAAGGGAAGTTTTGGAACTTAAAGCCTAGATTTTGATTAAATCTGACGTAAAGACTCGGTGTTTTATGGACACTGAGCGCGAACTTGTAAATAAGCCATAGTGTTGTCCGCCCTCATTTCTGTAATGTAATGTCGGCTTTAGAGATCTACCTACGGTCCGCGGACCATGGGTTTGTATAAATAGAGTGAAGCTCTAAGTTGTAGAAAATGGATTCAAGAGTCATGAATGATGAAGAATTGAGTCTAATCTAAGTGTAGAGTTGAGTCTTTGGGTCGTAGAGTAGGAGAAGGTTCTGTAGCAGAGTGCGCAAAGGCCTAGTGGTCTGTAGCTGAGTGCGCGGACCCATGTAGCTATGTGCACGTACCCCTGCAGCTAAGTATTTAACCTTTGGAGGAGTAATAAAGAGAAGTTTCACATCATTTCTATACATCTTTTTCCTATTTTGTGCATTGAATGTATCAGATATAAATTGCGTTTCTATTGTTTATATGATGCGTGAACTTATAGGGATGTGTTGACAAAGTGAATATAAGATAAAGTATTTGTTTACACAAATATAACTAGCTTTTATAAAAAGATAAGTAGGATCCACGGTGTAATTTGAGGAATTAGCAAAGATCGTTGCCTGGGCAGCGAAAAATCACCTTAGCCCTAGTGAGAGCTGCGCAAAGGCGATTGTAACAGATTGCGAAGATCTCAGAGGTTATGACAATGAACGAAGTGACTTGTGCAAAGCTATTCACAGTTGGACTAAATCGACTCCTTAGACATCTCTAGGGTGCAGAAACTTGGTTCCAACATCCCCCCATAATGCTTTAGGTGAGACCTCAGTCCGCACTCCGTGGGCTATTGCTAAAAGGGACAGTAGTACAGGGATTTGTTTTTCTAATTAACTTCGAACCTAGGTCAGGGCCCATCAAGCCAACAAATGGTTCAGTTGTTGGGAACAAATAGTTCAGTTGTTGGGACCAAAATCTACATAGAGATGTCTCATGTCGTATCATTGGAATCCAACTAAAAAGGAAATTGAAGGTTGGTTAGAAAGAAGGATTCATGAGTTTGCGGCACAAGAAAACAAGAATCCGTGACTGAGAAAAGAAAAGTGGTTAGATTGCTACATGTACATAGAAATCCATGAGATCTTCTTCAAATATTTCCTTACTGAGCTGTATTAGTGGATCACAAAGTTAGAAGATAGCCAAGGATAAGTGGAGATTCGACAGTCCTATTCTATGGACCCTAGAGTTGGTGGCAAATTGGAAGCATCAAAGGATGAGATCACGCGCACTGTTGATCACTAGCTCGATCAGATTATATGAGGATTCATCATTGAATTTGTGGTAGACACTTTAGTCAGATATAGCGAGACGGAACGACACTTCCTCAAAGGATCGCGGGGTAAGTACGTGAATTCTCTAAATTCTTGGATGAAAATGTTATTGTGTAAAAAGAGGATTATGCAGTTACATTGATGTTCGCGGCTACATAAAGCAAAAAAAAAAATTAGGAACGAAGGAAGTAAATGACTAGAGAATAGCCCTTTGATTTCACCTCCATAAGATGAGGAAGAGCTCGCGAAGGTCTCTCTGTGAAGTGCGATCGATTTGATAAGGCAGAGAATTCCATAAATACCTTCCCGACCCACACCGCCAACAGCTTCACTGCCATCACCTCCATCTTCACCCATACGACCTCCACCTCCACTGTGATTCAATATGGCAAGTGTGATAAAGTTTCTCGTGTTCAAGGGATTGGGAAATGAAGAACCGGACCAATTCTAGTTCATGGTAAAAGCTGTATGGGAAGCATAAAGTGTTATGGATGACAATATAAAAAAAGCAACACTGGTTACATCAAGCACTCAACTAATAATCCAAATGCGGGAATCACAGATATCCAAACTGTGCTAAATAAGGAATTTAGTCGTCCGAAGTCATAAGCACAGTCAATCATTGGGCTCAAGGAGATCACAATGATACTAGGCGAGATCCCTTGGGAGTTGGATCAGAGGCCGAAGTGTACAATTCATGAAGCTAATATGACTTTGACAAATGGACAACACCGCGAATGGTTTGTAGCATCGCTAATGCCGCATTTAAGGAACACGTTGTCGAAATAGAGCTTAATGACTTAAGCAGAGGCCTTGGATATCCTGATGAGGCTGCATGAGACCCCAATACAGGATCCTAATTTGGGAGTTCAGCAGATCCACGTGCAGTTGAAAAACTTATGCCTTGAAATGCAGAGTCTAAAACAGGACAGGACAACTCGACCAGAAGTGTGTGAAGAGGTATGGTGCATTAAATGTAAGGGTTAGGGTCATGATAAGGACAACTGCCCGGTGTTCACTAATTACCTCATGGGAGGAAGACCGATGCCATTAAGGCCCAAAGTGCAAGAAGGATCAAGTGTGGTGCCTGCTTTGTGTTGCGAGATTTGTCAAATAGGTGGAAATCATGCTACAAACAATTACCATTTGCTACAGAAGTATACACAAAATTGGCAACAGTTGTTATGTAATTTTTGTAGATCGGTGGGACACGATGAGCACACTTGTAGGAGTTATGAGTTAATTATGGATAGAACTCCCCCCTACAGAGTTTAGGCCAAAATGTTGCCCCTAGACCAGAGTGCAGTGATGGCAAAAACTAGATTGCAGGGGCGCAGATGAGGCCGAGGTGGCGGAGGACCTAGAAGAGGTTGTGTATAGTTGATATGCTATAATTGCGGAGGGCTAGGACATCATGCTTGTGATTTTACATCTCCAGCGTGTCCATCATGTTTGCATTGTAGCTTGTTGGATCATGAGATGGAGGATTGTCCTATGCTGATAACTAGGATACACCACAGGGGAACGCTACCACCTCCCCCAACTCAAAACCTATAGATGATAAGGTCTGAGCCGTGCGAGGAAGATCCAAATGTGAACATTGTGCTTTGAAGTTGAATTACGATGGGAGATGATAAAGGCAAACAGCCCGAAGATAGCACTTGGGTTTACAAAGCTCCGATGAAAGAAGCGGAGCTTTATTTGGAGCATGCTGGAGAAACCTTTGTGGAAGCTAAAAAGAAATTCGCTGATGCCTCCACTTCAGGAAGAAAGGATAGACGGGAGTCAGAGATGGACCCATCCATGCTCACAATGTTCCTGGAAACATGCATGAATCTACCACGCGATAATAAGGCTATAAAGGGGTTACATGAACTTATTAATATATGTGCTGGGACTATGCTAGGAGAACTGCACATCGTTTGAAAGATTGGAAAACATAAGACTAGGATGGGGAGATAAATGAGGCTAACCATGCAGATTGGAGAATATGAGATGGCCCAAGTAATTCTAGATTTAAGATCGGATGCGAATTTTCTGTTGAAGCAGACATGGGAGCACATGGAGAGGCCTACGCTGCAATGATCTCCTATTCAGTTGTGCATGGCAAACCAACAGAAGATAATACCCCTGGGGTGATTGCAAGGAATCATAGTGGATATTCAGGGAGGAAGCACGCTAGTAGACTTTGAGGTGATAGAGATTGTTGATGACAACAATCCCTACCCCGCGCTCTTAGGAAATCATTGGGCCACTGACATGAATAGGGTGATTAATATGAAGAACGTAAGATTATTTTTGAAAATAATTCTCTCAGTGTAGTTATATCGCGCACTGACTTGGTACATTAAGCACTCAACTAATAATCCAAATGCGGGAATCACAGATATCCAAACTGTGCTAAATAAGGAATTTAGTCGTCCGAAGTCATAAGCACAGTCAATCATTGGGCTCAAGGAGATCACAATGATACTAGGCGAGATCCCTTGGGAGTTGGATCAGAGGCCGAAGTGTACAATTCGTGAAGCTAATATAACTTTGACAAATGGACAACACCGCGAATGGTTTGTAGCATCGCTAATGCCGCATTTAAGGAACACGTTGTCGAAATAGAGCTTAATGACTTAAGCAGAGGCCTTGGATATCCTGATGAGGCTGCATGAGACCCCAATACAAGATCCTAACTTGGGAGTTCAGCAGATCCACGTGCAGTTGAAAAACTTATGCCTTGAAATGCGGAGTCTAAAACAGGACAGGACAACTCGACCAGAAGTGTGTGAAGAGGTATGGTGCATTAAATGTAAGGGTTAGGGTCATGATAAGGACAACTGCCCAGTGTTCACTAATTACCTCATGGGAGGAAGACCGATGCCATTAAGGCCCAAAGTGCAAGAAGGATCAAGTGTGGTGCCTGCTTTGTGTTGCGAGATTTGTCAAATAGGTGGAAATCATGCTACAAACAATTACCATTTGCTGCAGAAGTATACACAAAATTGGCAATAGTTGTTATGTAATTTTTGTAGATCGGTGGGACACGATGAGCACACTTGTAGGAGTTATGAGTTAATTATGGATAGAACTCCCCCCTACAGAGTTTAGGCCAAAATGTTGCCCCTAGACCAGAGTGCAGTGATGGCAAAAACTAGATTGCAGGGGCGCAGATGAGGCCGAGGTGGCGGAGGACCTAGAAGAGGTTGTGTATAGTTGATATGCTATAATTGCGGAGGGCTAGGACATCATGCCTGTGATTTTACATCTCCAGCGTGTCCATCATGTTTGCATTGTAGCTTGTTGGATCATGAGATGGAGGATTGTCCTATGCTGATAACTAGGATACACCACAGGGGAACGCTACCACCTCCCCCAACTCAAAACCTATAGATGATAAGGTCTGAGTCGTGCGAGGAAGATCCAAATGTGAACATTGTGCTTTGAAGTCGAATTACGACGGGAGATGATAAAGGAAAACAGCCCGAAGATAGCACTTGGGTTTACAAAGCTCCGATGAAAGAAGCGGAGCTTTATTTGGAGCATGCTGGAGAAACCTTTGTGGAAGCTAAGAAGAAATTCGCTGACGCCTCCACTTCAGGAAGAAAGGATAGACGGGAGTCACAGATGGACCCATCCATGCTCACAATGTTCCTGGAAACATGCATGAATCTACCACGCGACAATAAGGCTATAAAGGGGTTACATGAACTTATTAATATATGTGCTGGGACTATGCTAGGAGAACTGGACATCATTTGAAAGATTGGAAAACATAAGACTAGGATGGGGAGATAAATGAGGCTAACCGTGCAGATTGGAGAATATGAGATGGCCCAAGTAATTCTAGATTTAAGATCAGATGCGAATTTTCTGTTGAAGCAGACATGGGAGCACATGGAGAGGCCTACGCTGCAATGATCTCCTATTCAGTTGTGCATGGCGAACCAACAGAAGATAATACCCCTGGGGTGATTGCAAGGAATCATAGTGGATATTCAGGGAGGAAGCGTGCTAGCAGACTTTGAGGTGATAGAGATTGTTGATGACAACAATCCCTACCCCGCGCTCTTAGGAAATCATTGGGCCACTGACATGAACAGGGTGATTAATATGAAGAAGCGTAAGATGATTTTTGAAAATAAGTCTCTCAGTGTAGTTATACCCTTGGACACTGCTAAAGGATTTTGTTATATAGAACCGGTGCGTGACTATGAAAGTGATGATGATTTGGACTATATCTACAAGATAACTGCACAAGAGAAAGACTGGGTAAATTCCACCACAGATGGATGAATATCATGGGAGAGTAAAAGACCCTGCACTTTATATTTAGATGAGGAGATAGAATGATGGCAGAACCGGTTACACGAGTTAACTACGCTTAATTGTAACATGATGACAAGGTCACTACACTATGTATTGATAGAAGTGAGAGATATGCCTACTTATGATGGATTAGGTGAGGTAGATACTCTCTTGGAGTGATTTTAAAGGGAGGTGCCAGAGAAGTAATGTTTCCAATCCTTGAACTGGGTACTGCACGCTACGCCCGCAAGGTGGTGGGGTACGTACAAAGGAAGCTTTGACGATTGGCATGAATGTAGGAGGATGATGCGCACATGGTTTGGGAAGCTTAGAGTGTGACTGACAGATAAATACAATGGGCAGCATGGTCCACTCATACATCTGGCCAAGTGGATGCATGCCTATGGGGAAAACCCACAACTGGAGTGGGTGCACCTGTTTTGTCACACCCTAGATGTTATACCAATGAACTCGTATATAGAAACAGAGCTCCACCACATGACAAGTGAGTGGGATGTCCTACGCAAAGGGTTCGTCATGACCTTCAACTTTGAGGATGGATGGGATAGTATTGATGAAGCGCTACAAGAAGTAAAAGCAACCATCCTTAGGATAATGCATGAGTCAGTAGAGATGATTCAACCTGAATGGGTTGCTTGGTTAAGTTGCGCGCTAGTGTTATAATGTAATTGTTAAGGAAGAGGATGAACATTTGAGGAATATTGATACTCCCGAGACAGAAATCCAACACGAGGTTCAAGGACCACAAAGCAAGAACTCTGACATCACTACGCCTATAAAGACTAAGCAAGTAAATATTAGTATAGAGGCGGAACTTAAATTCGCAAAAATTTGGGACTACTGGAACGACGCGATGGCGAACAAGGTCACTGAGCTACTCTGCGAATATCAGGACTTATTCTTGACCAAGTTTACAGACTTAAAGGGAATAATCAGAGATTTAGGGGTAATGAGGATCACATTGTAAACTGATGTGAAGCGAGTTATGCAGAGGTCGTATCGCTTAAATCTGAAATACATAGAAGAGGTCTGTATAGATTTAGATAAGATGCTCGTTGCAGGCATCATTGAGCCTGTGAAGGAATCTGACTTGGTAAGTTTGATGATAGTACAAGAGGAGAAGCAGAAGGATGAAATAAGAACATGTGTGGATCTCAAAAAGTTGAACAATGCGTGTGTACATGATCCCTTACCGACTCCGATCACAGATGAGGTGCTGGACAATGTAGGTGGTCAAGAAGCATCTTCTTTCACCGATGGGTTCTCAGGGTACCATCTAATCAGGATCGCGCCAGAAGATAGAAGCAAGACAACCTTCATGATGGAGTGGGGTTGCTTTCAATACATTATCATGCCGTTTGGATTTAAGAATGTGCAGGCCATCTTTTCATGCATAGTTGTTGTGGCATTCAAGGAATATATTCATAAGTTCTTGGAGGTCTATTTTGATGACTTGACTATATTTGGGTTGGTTAGGAACCATGTAGCGAACCTCCACTTGATGCTAGATACATGTCAAAGATACCAAACTGCGTTTAACCCCAAGAAGTGTATGTTTCTTTTTCCCTTTGGGAACCTATTAGGACATGTGGTTTGTAAAAAGGAGATGATGGTAGAACCCACAAAAATCATGGTGATTCTGAATTTGGAAGCACAACGCAGTGTAAAACAGTTGTGTGCTACCTTGGGACATAAGGGGTACTGCCAAAAGTTTATCAAAAGTTATGCCCAATCACTATGCCGATTGAAAAATTATTGAAGGAGGATGTCACTTTTTGCTAGGATGATGAATGTAAACGAAGCCTAGATATGTTGAAGGAGAAGATGGTGATTGTGTCGATTCGTGTCTTCCTAAACTGGAAGAAATAATTCCATGTGAATGTTGACACATCGTGTATAATGATGGGGGCAGTTCTCACACAGGATGGCAGAGAGGGCTTGGATCACCTTATCACATTCATGAGTCATAGATTATCTAAAGTAGAAAATAATTATTCCACAACTAAATGCGAGGGACTAGCTATGGTGTACGTGCTCCAGAAATATTGACATTATTTGCTAGGGGGACACTTCAAGATGTATACAGATCATTCCATGCTGAAATACTTGGTCAATAAGATTGTGTTGGGGTGTGCATATGTAGGTGGCTTTTACTATTCCAAGAATATGGTTTTGAAGTTGTTGTGAAGCCTGGACGACTAAATGCAGGACCTAATCACCTATCACGCATTAGGACAGGGGAGGAACCTAACAGCTTGGAGGAAGGACTACCCAACGCACAACTTTTTTTTGTTTGCATAGCTGTGAGAGCCCTATCCTAGAGTCTTCTAATAGATCTATTTCTCTAGAATTTAAATGCAATAAGAGGCAATAATTAACTTACTCACAAAACTTTTAAACAATGAAAATTTTACCATTTATATCCTAATCCTTATAACTTATAGTGAACATTTCTTTTTAATAAATTTACATGAGTAATATATAGAGGAATACCTATACTGGTGGCTAGTGGATATGCCTTTGTGCTGCTGCTCCTACTGAATGCTCCTCTTGACTGACCCAACTGGATTTGCCTCCTATCCAACCCAGGAATAATTCCTAACCCAGGAAACATCCACAGGTTCCCTAGCCCTCTAAGTCCAAGTCCAACCAGATGTAGTGTGTGTGTGTCCAAGATGAATGATTCAGACCAAGATGAACAATATTTCCCTCCTCTCAACAACCCAAGAAACCTCCATAGGTTCTTAAGGTCTCCAAAAATCACAACAAATCCTAAAATCACAACCAACCCCAACATCATAAACAAGACTCAACCTCCCCCCTTTTCTCCCTTCCCCCTTCCCTTTTTATACCCACCTTGTCTTCTTCATCTCAACCACCTCTCATTAGTGTTATTAACTTCTCATCCATCCTTACAGTTGACTTCTTTTCTCCCAAGTAAGGTTGGGAGTACATTTGGAAATGTGACGTGAATATAAAATTGGGAAATTAATGGGAGAGGACCATGTCTTTTCCCAAGTAAATCTGAAAGTACATTTGGAAATGTGAGATGAATATATATATTGATAATTAAATGGAGAGGACTATGTCTTCTCCCATGTAAATGTGAGGGTACGTTGGAGAATATGAGATGTAATTAAATGGAGAGGACCATGTCTTCTCCCTAGTAAATGTGAGGGTACATTGGGGAATGTGAGATGGATATATATATTGATAATATGTTGGAGAGGACCATGTCTTCTCCCAAGTAAATATGAGGGTACATTGGAGATTGTGAGATGTAATTAAATGGAGAGGATAATATCTTCTCACTAGTAAATTTGAGGGTACATTAGGGAATGTGAGATGAATACATATATTATTTGAAATAATGGAAGGATACCATATCCTACCTAAGATTCAATTTGAGAAGGTAAGTTGTGAATTTGAATAATAGAAATCATGAATTTTATATTAGACCAATATTTCTCAATATTTTCAGATAATGGAAAAATTAATAAAAATTGTAGGATAATATTTAAGTGGGGCATTACATACACCCCTCCTTCAAAAAACTTCATCCCAAAGTTAGAATGAAAAGATACAAGGAGTTCGAAAGCATAGAAAATCAGAGAGAGTTATAGCAATAAAATTTGATAACCCAGATAATGACATTACTTCCCGTCAAGAGTCTCCAACTGATCTATATCCTCCTATCCATCCTGACCTACCTCCATCCCCACCCTATTTTTCCTCTGCTGCTTTATCAGTGGCAATAGAAATACTAACCACTGATAAAGCCGACATGGTTGAAGTGTTGAATACATCAACCTAACTTCCCCAGCAAGCAACTGGCAATCGTCATCACACATCTAGGGGAGTGTGTCCACCACTACCCTCCCATGATTCGAGGTTTTGGAGGATACATGGTGGGAAATGCCTCTACCCCTCCTATAGAACTAGGGTCAACGACCTAACACGGATGACACTACAGAGCTGGTCGGACTTGTCATCGAATAATCCAGTCAAGTCATCTTACCACCTGTCATTTACATTTTACTTGTGTCATAAGAGTGCATATCAAGTCGATACCAAATGTAATAGAACATTGTACATCCTACCTTTCCTCATTGGTCGTCTCGACCTTCCCCAATGGAATAGTAGATCTTGGTCATCATACTGTTCTTTCCAATCTGTAGTTTAGTTCTCATCCATGCATATATATATAACCAAAAAATAGATATAGATGCATGATCTTAAACATCATGTTTATTAAGCCTAGTGTCCATGTGTCAAATTTTTTGTTATTCATACTGGAAATAAATCTTACATCAGATAAATCAAAATTTCACTAAGTCATTGATTAGATAAACCATATCTATATAAGCATATACGATGCAACAATAACTCTGACAAGTCATGCACTAGATAAATTGTAACCAAGTAAGTCACATATCTGGTCATACATCCAAGATTTCCATCATCAATACCAAATCCATCAATTGATTTTCATGTGTCCGACCAAATGTGTCTAATGTTCATAAATAACAACATGGAATTGCAAAATAAAACCTTAACGTAGGTGGCTATCTACGTTAAAATGGGCATCATAAATGGTCATGTGACATCCTTATGGAACCCGTCAATAACAATTAGAGTTGAAACGGACTCAACTGTCTGTCATGGAAAATAGCATTTGAACCCAGATAAGGTATAAGGTGGTACCAACACCAAAACAATGGCAAGCAACATATTAGTGCACTATCAATTCCACTAGAAGGTGCTAGTATAAGTTTTATGCATATAATTTCTTTAAAACCTTAGTGAATATAAAAGTCCCACTCTTCCAATTTGATGGTTTTTCATCTTCCAAACCCATTTAGTTAATCTTGAAAATAAAAGACTCAAAACTTCAAAAACTATTTCCAACATGATTTTCATACTTCTTCTTCTTCTTCCTCTTTTTAATTTTTTTAATTTTTAATAAATTGAGAGAAACGTCCTCTAAATGTCAAAAGGTTCAAATTTATTATATATTTAGTCATTGTTTACTACTACTAGAACAATTTCATGATATATACTACAGCTCACAATATGACTAGACAAATGAGAAATAATGAAATTAATGGAATAATTACCTTTTCCCTACCACTATTAGTACTTTCCTTCCATATTGCACCGCATCTCTAAAGATGCCTACTCCTTTCACAAGTGGCCAGTGACCACAAAAGTTGCAAAGAAATTTGAGGGTCCTTTTATCCAAAACTAGAGACACAACATTTTTCACAGCGTTTTTATCCAACACTAGAATAAGGGTAAAAGTGTATTCTAATATTTTCATTGTTCTTTTATTCACTAAATAAGATTCCATTTTAAAATCCCAAATCCTTGGAAGGTTCCTCAAATCAACATTTATTTCCAACTATCATAAAATTGTGATTTCCCAACAATATGGCACAATTGGATGGGTATTTGAAAGAGTTCTAATCATTTTCAAGCTGAGGAAAGCTTGCTTTGCATGCACCAATACATTTTCTCTTCTTTCATATCACTGTGAGGGTCATAAACTATGAGGCATAAGCATTGTTTTCCTTTAAAGAATGACCATTGTCCTCCCCCTCACAACTAGTAGCATAATGAAATGGTCTTTGGCATTCTTGGTTTAGTGTTTTATCTTTTCATGGCCAACAGTGGTGCCTTATCCACATGAGAAATCCTTTCAAACATTTCCAAGGAAAGAATACAATGCAAGAGAGAAATAAGAATTAACATAAAATATTCCTTGAAGAGTTTGATTCAGTTATTTCTCTGTCTCTACAACCAACATCAAACAACTACTAATAAAAATATTTAGCAATTATCAACTCAAACATAACATCAATCAGGTTATTAATCTCTGTCAAGTTGATATTTAGGACAGGTCTTCTTAAGCTTAGTCCTCCGCTCAATAGAGTGATATCTTCCAGGATTGTCTCCACCAACTCTCATGTTGCCCCATTAATTTTTGTCTGGAAAACACTTTCTTTAACATCCGAGCTTCAATTTCCACATGTCTAATACAAGGCATGTTCATAATTTCTGATATTTGAAATACCATCATTGATTCGTTTTCTTGTTCCTAGGCATTTTCCTTCCATGCATTGTTATTCTATTCAAGGAAGATCACTCAATGGATACTACAAACCTCTATGACCACCTTAATGTACCAATTTTCTAGGTCTCACAGGATTTTTTTGTCTAGGTCTTGATTCTCCTTCAGTTTCTTTGTATACAGGTGATTTCCTTGCTCTCGGATCACATCTCTCAAGTCAGCACTGTGTATCTTATTTTCCCAACCTAAGGTTTTGATTTGGTGTACTCTACTCTTTGAGTCGGTACGTCTATACTACTCATTATCAAAACTATCATGGATTTTTATTCTCAAGTGATATATACATATCTGTGTGCTCTTGGGTGTCACCTTGATGGATTTTCACTACTAGATCCATGATATTCCATTTCTATCATTGTACTGCCTAAAACAACTCTCGTTATTGGTAAATTCACTTTTCTTGATATTGCATGGTTTCTTTTGACGTATTCGCTTAACCTTCAGACTCTTAATCAATTATATAGATGGTATTTATCTGTTCATGAATACTATTATTCTTGAATTGAATTGATATATTTCAAATTCTCTACTTTGGCATTACAATGGATAATCGTAATGCATACTATTCTTGGAAATAAGGTCTAATTTGAACAATAATGCATAGCTCTGGTATCTTCTAACTTGTGCTGTTGATTCCCTAGAAATATGCCCAGGTTTGTACGCTTTGAATTCATTATTCTTGTAACTGCCCCATTCTTACTATGAAAATTAAGTAACACATGTTGCAGTCTGACTTTTGCAACCATTCTAGATTCGCTTATTTGGAAGATTATGTAGCTGATCGTAACTCATAACTATGCATTCCTCTGCCTTAGGATTATTAGTGGAATTTTGTAAGTACACATTGGTATCTATGTAATGTTCCACATAGGTCTGAAGACTAACAGAGGATTTCCTTTGAATAGTAATGGCTTGGGCCTTCTCTGCACAGGTAACAACTCTGTCAATACAAATGCAGATGCCAAACTATGTAATGATTCATTCCAATATAGTATTGGCCAGTGTTGGTGTCAAAACATTTCCACTGCCAGGTTGAGTAACACTAACACTCTGGTCCAATGCAACATTGCCATTTCCATAACATTGTCATCTATTCCTACTAACCGAAATTTAGGTTATAGTGATTTTGGAGTGACAATTATCGTTTCTAATACAGAATTTGCCAAAATTCTTTGGCATATTCTATGTTAATATGTGGGCTGTATGATTTGCCTGAATTCCTTGGTGTTTTATTTATTTGTGACAAGGGAGTGTCGTCATCATCTACTTTATCTAGTTCATCACCATTAGATTCACCGTGTACATCTTTATTGTCTATTGACCTACTACTTTGGTCGTTGGTGGACATTAAAATAATTAGATTTCATTTATCTATGTCTATAAATGAAATATAAAACTCATAGCAGAGGTCTATTAAAATTCTATACTGCTGAATATCAATAAACAAAATGTATGTCAGATTGAGTAAGACTTTAACTGGATATTAACAAAATTGAATTCGATAAGTTTCTATGTCTAATTCCATTCAATGACTCCAATATTGTAAACATAAACACAAAGTGACCAATCACTCTCAGGTGGGCTCCCTATTGTGGATTTCTCTTTATCCATCATTATCTAGAGAACTTACTTACACAGGGAGAATAGACTGTGTCGGGGTTGGATTTGTAAAGAGTTTGTCTTTGATATTCAATTTCTATTTTACTTGTAATCATGAAAAGTCATGGATAATGAATGAAGGTTAGGCACCTGGTCTACAGATTTCCTCTCTATTTTGTGTATCAATTCTATTATTGATGTTTGTAGCCTTCTCATTCAAATCTGA
This sequence comes from Pinus taeda, assembly GCA_000404065.3. Taxonomy (NCBI): domain Eukaryota; kingdom Viridiplantae; phylum Streptophyta; class Pinopsida; order Pinales; family Pinaceae; genus Pinus; species Pinus taeda. The sequence continues at coordinate 128,230 of APFE030599352.1, forward strand.
TTAAGTCAATTTTATAAGATTGTGTGGGTCTCTCTCCCCTGGTTTTAATGGGGTTGTTATAAATCTGAGCAATTTTCCTTCACCACAAAGGTTTGTAGCTTAGGACATTTGCCTATGATATGAGTTTGAGTGACTGATATAGGACTATGTTTCCAAAATTGATCATAAGGTTCAGGAAATATCAATCCAATGAGATCAACATTGAAAACATCGTGTTGGCAAATATGTCACCAGTATTTGAAACACTGAAAGAGATTCATCCAGAGTGGATGCCTCATTGGAGTTCTCCATCTGTTATGCACCATGCAATAATTGTTGGCATCCTCTTTTCCTCAACCTTAGGTTACATCATGTCAACCAATTTTTCTTTGGATTGTTTGCTTTCTAGTTTCATTGTTTTTCCTTGTTACCTATACCTACTCATTTTTTTTTTAAATTCCTTGATTATTTTCTAGGTTTCTTTATCTTCACAAAAAAAAAAAAAGAAATAGACTGCATAACAAAGCATGCTTAGCAACAAAATTAGGGCTTACATCAAAAGTAAAGATACTCTATAGACCTGATCCTAGTTTTAGAATATGTAGATTGTATGTGCATACAATGTCAAATTATCTTAATTCAACTTAAGAAGGTAGCTCCAACTTGAATACCCAGTAAACAGATAAGTAAACTAGTGAAAGTTCAGGCCAGTCAAAACTATACAGAATATTTCAAAAGGTAATAATTTATACAGGGAAAGGAAATTACAAATAGTTCTAGTCCATTACTGGCAGGTTCCCCTTGAAAGTTGAGCGATAGCGACTGTTGATTTGTCTCCGTGCTCAAATGTCTAAATTTGAGAAGGCCAATTGTCTAGTGCTCACCAAGCCACTGCTATAGGGATCAGTCATCAGACTTCATGTGTCAACTAGAGCCATGTCAAGTACGTACAACAGAGCTACGTTGGGTCAAACCTAACACAAAATGGCTCTCACATTCAAGTTCCTACGACCACTCTAATCATCCAGCCCCCCAAGCTATTTTTGTTATGTCTCTATTTGAAACGCTTCATGCAATAATTTGGTTTTATATTCCTTTGGGACTTAAGAAATTTTGGACCTATTTTGAAAATCAATGATATTTAAGCTTCTTTCCTTTACCAATGCCTATATTGAGTGGTTATATGAAATATAACTTCTTTTATATCATTTTTCTAGCATCGATTGAGAATGAACCTTCAATAGGTTGTCATTAAATCACATGGAAGTTTCGCCTTAGTTACTTCTATTTTTATGTTGTTGAATGCTGATGGAAAATTCCATGACATGGCATGGTCATTCCATGACAGGGTAATGTCATATCAAGCTAACCATTATCTTATGACGAAGAAAATGTTGACATCATCATGCAGATTCTTTACATCATAATGGTGAGATGAGGCTTGTTGTTTAATCATACTTTCCTCTTGTACAACCTTCAGTAAAATGACCACAATATTTCAACCATAGCTCCAATTTGAAGAATTAAAAGTGCATCAAAAACTAGATTTTGATGGTAGGCAATCATGTATGATGAAACACCTGTGTTAGTTTCTGAATCTAATCCGCAATTTAAAAGTTGTGGTCTAACCATTTGATGGGCTACAATGTTTCTTAACTCTCTGGCCTCTTTCCTTTGATTTTTCCTCTAGTCTTCCCCATCAAAACCACCACAACACATCCTTGAACAACATCCGTAAGTGTTCCTATTAGGACAAATAGCACTGATAAGCCTATCCAAAATGGGGCTCAACGACCATTTATTTATCTTGTTAATCTAGCGTGACTTAAAAATGAGATGTTGGGAATTGTGATTATGCACGCATTAAATCCTTATATGTTTTCAGTACTCTGTAAATATTATTTTGAAACCTATTTGCAATCTTTCTAGTTATTGTTGGTGTGAGAGTCAAACTCTTCTCAGTTTTATCTCTCTTTATATTGGAAAAGGCTCAAAAGAAATTGAGGATAGTGCATGCACTTATATTTCCTGTACAATTTTTTTTGGGTGCAAGTATTCTTTGGTTATTAGAAATAAATAAGGTTAATATCATCACTCCTAAGGGAGAGGAAGTTCAGAATTCCATCATTGTTATGCAATTTGTGCACTGACAAAGCCTGGAGAAGAGTATTCATCAGCAATCCACAAACCAATGAAGTGCATGATAATCATAGAATTTCCCTTTGAACCATAAGCTTCACCAAATTGGATTTTATTTATTTATAAAACAATCAAAAGAGAGAAACCATTAAAAGAAATAACTACTACCAACCCTTTTGCTAGATTTCAACAAACTAACCCTGCTTAGCACTCTAGCTTTGTTGACTTGTGAAAATAATAATGGGCAGCTTAGGAATAATAAAACAACCTATTTTAATGCACCAAATCTATGCCTCCCTAGTCTTGAGGTAGAATTTTCCACTAATTTCAACTTTCAAACGATACCAAATTCGAACTTGTGGCCTTATCCTCGATGGTCAATTTTAAGCACAGACAATTAACATGACAAAGAGTCAATCATGTCTGTCAACATCATAGCGTAATTATTAGCTATGTAGTTATTCACTAAAATGGGAAGAGAATGAACAAACTGAATAGTTTGTTGAATTGACTTGCTTGTCTAAGGTTGATTCTGCAAAAATGGTGAAATTGTAAAGCACAAATGCAATCACTCCCGCTATAACTGCCCCCAACAAGGTCTTAATTACTGAAGGAGAGCCTTCTAGCTTCACTTCCTAGCCAACATTCACTTTTTTTAGGGATTTCAGGGCTTCTGACTTGGCTTCTTTTCTCACGCTTTCAACCCCTAAAGATCGAAATTTTTGCCTCAAAATAGAGTAAATCAAATCCATGCGTTAGACAACTTCCTTCTCCCTAGTGACATAATTCATTACTAGAAAAAGTCCATTAATGTGATAACATGTTAGCTAAGCTAATACCATTTCAGTGGCTCTTTTGGTGCTTCTTTTCAGGGAGTGATAGAGGAGAACTACAATGGCACCTGTGAGAAGAAAGCTAGTTGTTTTTGTAGTGGAGAGGCATCCGAAACTTCAAAGGGATTAAGTCCTTGCGGTAATTCAATCAACCCTTCTTCTTCTTCTATGTTACTAGTGTTTTCTTCGACAAGATCAAACAAATGCCTCCCACCATTTCTAACAATATTAATGCAGGAATCCCTCTTGTCCACTGTAAGGGAAGGTTCCCCTAACAGAAGAGGAGTGTTGAGTGCGGAAGCCCTGGTGGATCTGGAAGCTATGTTGGCATAATAATTTGTAAGTGGTAGTTCACTACATTTGTTTACATAACTTGGGTTTATTAAGAATTTGTCTAGGCGACCTAAGGAGAGAATTTGGAAATCCATGGTCGCTCATCAAATTGTGGTGTACCGGAAAGAGCATAGACAATTGTTAAATGTAATGTGTGGATTCGGAATGATTTCTTGTTCACAACTATCTCATGACCCATGGCACTCTCTAGAGGTGGGGAGGAGAGAAAATTATAAAGCTCACTAATTCACCCCTAAATAGAAAGGCCAGGTTGGGGTTATCTCAATAATCAATAGTGATGTTGGGAGAGGATACATGCAAATGCACGGTGGATTAGATAGCTATGGAATAAAAAATATAGCAACAAATCGATCTTTGCAGCATTGGAGTTGAAAATAACTGAATCAGGAAAAGGAACAGAAGGATACAAGAAAATGGATTCTCATTTGGGTTGGGTAAGTATATGAGGCCAGCTCTATTTCGCTTCTCTGCGGTTATGCAATGAACCCGTGTTAGCAGTAAACAACTTCCTATAGATTGCAAATTTAGTTTTCAGAAGAAATAAAATCATAGCCTGCCCCTTTTACTTGGAATCCATTCAATTAGTAGATAATCCAAGCTGTTGTAGAAGCTCAATCAAAAAACTTCAGTAGGATCAAAAAGCAACAAGCATTGACAACACACTAGTACCACACAATTTGAGGGGAATAAAAACACATTGAAAAGAATGATAAAGACAAAGCAGAGTTATCTGGAAAGTATATGCTTACAAGATGACTACCAGCATCGAGATATAAGGATTCAAGCACAAACTCCAGCATATTCAAAATCGGTTATGTATTGATACTATTACCATACTATTACCATGCAAGTGTGTTCAACCAATTGTAAAATACTTCTCTCGATTCATTTTCTAATTGTATAGTAATATTTAGTTCATAGGAAAACTGTACCCAAAAAGAAGTAGAAACATATGCAGTGTACACCCTCAACAAGTTGTCTTCCCATTAAAAAAATGTTATGAATGTTTATATTTATTGTTTTTCAGACAACAAATTTCATAAAATAAGTCGTGATTGTATTAAACACACTCATGGTATTAAACACATTTTACTCAATGCAAGAGTTCTTTTGCTGTGCAAGACAGATTGACACCTCAATGAATTTGATTTCTTGATTTCCACAAACATTTGTTGTCATATCCCTAGGCACTATGCCATTGGTCTACTATTGAAACATTTTGACATTCTAATTTTCTATATTTTCAACTATTTAGTGAGAAATTTGATTATGGAACAACTATTTAGTGGGCTTTGGGTCCATATTTTTAACCTGGCTCTGATACCATGTGTAAGAGCCTTATCCTAGGGTCTTCTAACATATCTATTTCTCTAGAATTTAAATGCAATAAGAGGTAATAATTAACTTACTCACAAAACTTTTAAACAATGAAAATTTTACCATTTATATCCTAATCCTTATAGCTTATAATGAAGATTTCCTTTCAATAAATTTATATGAGTAATATATAGAGGAATATCTGTACTGGTGGCTAGCGGAGATACATTTGAGCTGCTGCTCCTATTAAACGCTCCTCTCGACTGACCCAACTGGATTTACCTCCCAGCCAACTAGGGATTAATTCCTAAACCAGGAAACCTCCATAGGTTCCATAGCCCTCCGGGCCCAAGTCCAACCAGATGTAGTGTGTGTGTTCAAGATGAATGATCCAGACCAAGATGAACAATATTTCCCTCCTCTCAACAACCCAAGAAACCTCCACAGGTTCCTAAGGTCTCCAAAAATCACAACAAATCCTAAAATCACAACCAACCCCAAAATCATAAACAAGACTCAATCTCCCCCCTTTTCTCCCTTTCCCCTTCCCTTTTTATACCCTCCCTCTCTTATCCATCTCAACAATCTCTCATTAATGTCATTATCTTCTCATCCATCCTTAAAGTTGACTTCTCTTCTCCCAAGTAAAGCTGGGAGTACATTTGGAAATGTGACATGAATATAAAATTGGGAAGTTAATAGGAGAGGACCATGTCTTCTCCCAAGTAAATCTGAAAGTACATCTCGAAATGTGAGATGAATATATATATTTATAATTAAATGGAGAGAACCATATCTTCTCCCAAGTAAATGTGAGGGTACATTGGAGAATGTGAGATATAATTAAATGGAGAGGACCATGTCTTCTCCCTAGTAAATGTGAGCGTACATTGGGGAATTTGAGATGGATATGTATATTGATAATGAGATGTAGGGGACCATGTCTTCTCCCACATAAATGTGGGGGTACATTGGAGAATGTGAGATGTGCATAGACCCCTACAGCTGAGTGCATAGGGCAAGTCGAGTTTGTAACCTTTGGAGAAGTAATAAAGAGAATTTTCACATCATTTATGTATATCATTTTCCTGGTTTGTGCATTGAATGTATCAAATATAAATTACATTTCTATTATTTATATGATGCATGAACTTATATGAATGTGTTGATAAAGTGAATATAAGATAAAGTATCTATTTACGTGAAGATAACTAACTCTTATAAGAAGATAAGTAAGATCAATGGTGTAACTTGGGGAATTAGCACAGATCGTTGCCTAGGCAATGCTAAATCACCTTAGCCCTGGTGATGGCTACACGAAGGAGATTTTAACAGATTGTGAAGGTATCACACATTAGGACAGTGCGCAAAGTGACCTGCACAAAGCTATTCACAGTTGGACTAAATTGACGCCTCAGACATCTCCAAGGTGCAGAAACTTGGTTCCAGTATCTCCACATACAGCTTCGGGTGAGACCTCAGTCCATGCTCAGTGACCTGTTTCCAAAAGGGCCAGTAGTATAGGGGTTTGTTTGGATAATTAACTTTGAAGCTGGGTCAGGCCCAATCAAGTCAACAATTTGGATATATCTCTTGTTACATATGTCTTGTACATCTTGTAAGTTACGTGGCACACCACAACACATGTGACGAAACCACAAATAGACTAGACCACATGGTTTTGTGGATGTACTCACTCATCTTTTAGCAGTGAACATGATTAGTTGAGCATAAAAACCCTCATAGCATGTTCTTGTTTCCTACTTACTTCTTTTCTTTATGGCCAATTCAGGTCTCGAAATAACCAAGTAGCAATAACCACACATAGTAAGAAAATCGATGATAAACATAGAGAACCGTATCACTATGAAATCTAGAGAGGAAGAAGAGTTACTCTATGGGTTTTGTGCGATGCCCATACAGATAGGGGAATGCACGCTATGATTATTCAACTGCCTGAATATATGCATAGACTTGGTCAATTGCCACTGCTTATTATCAAGCTTTAGGCCTCGTAAGCTATTAATGAATCTATTGTATCAACTACTACTACAACATCTATATCACCATCCAAGATTAGTGTGAAGGAAATCTGCAACATGAACCTATTGGCAATAAAAGTGTTTGCGAATGGAAAATAAATCATGAAAAAAAAATACAGAAGTTACCTCAAGAGGAAATACTTTCTACTTCTAACCCAATGTTAGATGTGGCATCATAACATTTCATGCTATTACCAATGTTGTTTTGTTTAGGAGCGCTTGACAAAATGAAACAGAAAACAAGAAAGCCATATAAAATTACTATACCTTCCTCTCTCTCTCTCTCTCTCTCTCTCTCATGAGAGAATAGCTCCATAAAGGAGATGAAGCTCCCATTTCAAGAGTTTGCTGGGTAGCTTAGGCATTTTCTCTTCTTTCAACAAATATTCTTCATATTCATGTGGAAAATCATATTTGAACAATAATAATAAATAAAATATTTGAAATTAAATGTCTCTTCTCTGCATCATCCGCATGATAGTCATCTAAATAGCAGTGCTTTGAACAATGATTGTTCCTTCTGTCACAACAGAATGTTGTTACTTATGATTTACCTATATGTTATTTGTGTATTATATGACTGGTGGTACTTGTATAGTGTTACTCCAGAAGTTGCAACACTCTGTTCCTCTGAGTCACAAGTTATAATAACAATAATCCATACTATAGCGGAGGACTAGCAGCACATCGTCGATATATGAGATCTAGTTGTTGTTGTCCAATAAAGTTGGAATTATTAGGATCACATTTATCGGTTTGTACCAAAATTGTATTGTTTCTTCAAATGAATAACATTGCAACATGCATTGAACCCATTACTTGTCGGAACAACCGAAATATACAACTCTGTGGCCGACTTTCTCATCCATGTAACCCCCCATAGCTTCAAGAATCAAACCTCTACAATGATAGAGTTGAAATGGTAAGATAGATAGTTATTAAGAGCCACAAAATGCATCTAGTGACCTTTGAACTTTAAGAAACACAACAAGATATGGGGATGAATTCATGAGAAAACTCGATTTTAAAAATTGCTACAACATCTCCCTCTGAAGCAAATACATTCATCATGACACCAGTAATCAAACTATACAAATGATTATGCAAGACTATGTGTAATGCATGCAGGTGGGTCCATGGTAGTTAGGTCTCTAAATAGACGTCACAAGTGTTCTATCCCCTAAAGACACAAGTGTTTTTTAAATTATATTTCTTAAAATGTTTTCTTGTTTAAAGCCATGTTCATTTCAATTTAAATTCATTATGAACACTAATGAAACTTTTAAGGACATCATGCATTCATACTCTTAACATGGGTCCATAATATTTAAATTGACAAGAAACATAACTAACATACAGATGGTATACATTATGATTTTCCAAATAACATAATTATGCATATCATGAAATTATACTTTCTCATTTACAGTTGCAATTCACATTGCAATGTTTTATCTTTGCAAGTTCTTATGTTGTTATTAAGCCACCCCTGCTTAATCCAATCTGTAACATTGTTCATAATTGTTTTAATAAAACCATACCTTCTACAAAATATTGTTATACATAAGAGATTTTTTTCAATACATTTAGAACACATTTTTCATGCATCAATGTTCTCAATAATTCAACATGTAGAAAGGTAGTGATCCTATTACATTTCATTAACAAATTTCATGCATAAAATGTAAGCATAATAGATAAGAATGCATTTACGAGATGCTACATCCAAGTAACATTAAAACTAAGCTTCTATAAACTTTTTTTCTTTTTTCCAAACAACGGTTAAGTTAATCATTAACATTTTTCGTAGTTTGTAACCAATCCAACATTACATTTCATCTATGCATATGCATATACATCTAATATAAAATTATTAATGCATACTAGTTAACATCACCCTTGAATCATCAATTCGTAGATTTGTGAGGCTTAAAGAGCATGATAATCAATATCTGATCTTATTGCTACTATCATTAAGTTGATAGAACCATCTAGGAAATCACTTTAATGGCCTTACTATATCATGATCCAAGTTCTTGTCGCCTTCAAGAACTTTTAGTTTTAAATATCCATTATTTAAACAAGTATTCACTTTTTCAATATGTTTGGTTTCATGCTTACAATATTGTCATGCATAAAAGTATATGCAAATATTCATTAATATCTAAAATTCAATATAGTTAAGGTAACAATACAAACATTTTCAATTTCACACAATGTATTGTTTCTAGCAGACTAACATATGAAATTAACACCATAAGCATTTATTTACAACCTGTAATAAGATTTGATCAAGACTAATTCATCCATATAAGCCATTATGAACACAAAACCAAATTTTATGTACATCATGCATTCATACTCTCGTCATGGGTCCACAATATCTAGATCGACAAGAAACATAAATGACATACATATGGTATACATTATTATTTTCCAAATAACAGAATCACGCATATCATAACATTATATTTTTTTATTTACATTTGTAATTGACATCGCAATGTTTTACCTTCATAGGTTCTCATGTTTCCATTAAGCCACCCTTGCTTAATCCAATCAACAACATTAGTCATAATTATTTTAATAAAATCATAACTTCTAAAAAATGTTGTTATACATAATACGTTTTGTCAATACATTCAGAATCCATTTTCCATGCATCAATGTTCTCAATAAGTCAACATGTAGAAAGGTATTGATTCTATGTTTTTTTTATTAACTAATTTCATGCATCAGATGTAAGCATAATAAATAAGAATAAATTTGCGAGTTGCTACATTCAAGGAATTTTAAAACAAATATTCTATAAAGTTGTTTTTTCTAAAATGACAGTTAAGGGAACAATACTTTAAACATTAACATTCTCATAGTTTCTAACCAATGCAACATGTCATTTCATTTATGCATATGCATCTAATATACATATATTAATGTATACCAGCTAATGTCACCCTCGAATCATCAATTAATATAGTTCCGAGGCTTAAACAACAATATAAGCAACATCAAACCTAATTAGTACTATCATTCAGTTGATATAACCATATAGTTAATCACTTTAATAACATTACTGTGTCATGATCCAAGTTATTGTCAGCTTCAAGAACTTTTAGTCATAAATATGCATTATTTAAATAAGTATTCACTTTCACAATCATTTTAGTTTCATCCATACAACACTATCATGCATAAAAGTATATGCAAATATTCATTAGCGTCTAAAAGTCAATATAGTTACGATAGAAATATAAATATTTTCAATTTCCCACAATGTATTGTTACCAACATACCAACATATTAAATAAAACCCATAGTCATTTGTTTACATATTGAAATAGGCTTTAATGAAAAGCAATTCATGCATATAAGTTTTAATGGTTAGTCATGTAACATTAACTAATCAATTCTACAAAATATCTTAATGAATCCATGAAAAGACTCAACGAACAATTAGTTATTATAATAAAGTCTCACTACTTGAAAAATTGTTTATTTTTACATCTAAAGTGGTTCCTTCAATGTATTTTTAAAAAATTATATTGTCCTCTTCAAGGACATTCCCCATATTTTACATTGATGCATTTACTTTGAAAATAGTGCATTGTAACTTTATTCATGTTCATTAAATGTATCATTAATATTTTGATATTTATAAACGTTCATAGTCAACTCTCACCTTCTAGTGTGCACTTAGGATTTTTCATAGGTGTAACATAGGTTTTACTTTCTTTTATCGTCATCAAGATTCAAATATAATGACCACATTTTTGCATCAGAATTTATTACTTACTACTCTTCAATCTGGTTATAAACATGCATGATGCATCTCATGTCAAAATAGTCTACTACATATTTCGATATTTAGATTGTTACAATCATACCTAATCGTATGCCCACTAGTGTCATACCTTTATTTATTTTCTTCTTACCATTTCCCAAAAGGCGTCAGTGATGCAAACTTTAGCTCTGATACCACTTGTAACATCCCATGGTAACCTCGGATGAAAATTCATGGAGTTAGAAATTTTTTACACAATCTACCCATGGTTAAATATCCAAATTACTATTCCAAATTCCTCATTAACAAATAAATGGAATTTTCATCATTACATAGAGTAAGTTACATAACTATTAACAACGATTGTTGTAGCATATTAACATAAAAATTTATGATGTATCCTTGCATCATTTTCATGATTCCTTTAGCTTGATTACCTAATCATATACTTGATATTATAAACATCACATCATGAAAAGAATCGGCATCCTCAAACTGACATAATAAGCAATCACATCAATAGATATCGATATACCCTAGAAACCCTGTAGGGTAAAAACCAACAAAGAATAAGGGAGTTCACTCCTTAGGGTGTTCACCCCTCAATGAATGGCTTATAAGGGAGTCCATCCCTTAACCATTGTCATAAAATATTACAAGAAAATATCATTTAAATACAACATATCTAGCTTAAAGCTATTACAATCATCATGATATCATTTACCTACAAATCATCAATATTTATATATTTGTCACCTCGTTGTTCTATCAGTGGAACATCATGCAGTTCACACTCTCTAATCTGCATGGACCATTAACTATGTACATGCCACTATGTTAAACATAATCTATCATTTGAACAAGTCACCATCCTTTAGTGCCATTGTTGTATTCATCAAACTTTGATTTCATGATTAGATAAGGTATTAATCAACCAATAATCAATTTGAATTGTGATTCATCAACATTTATTCATGTTCATACATGAAATGTAAATAAAGTATCACAACATGCTATTGCTCATGCATGAATTATAAGCAAATAATTATCAAGCATGTCAGAATAAATACAACATTAATATGTTTCTTCTCGCACAAGCACATGTTCTTTTCCAAAGGATAGCTATTGTAACCATCCCTTTTCATTTAAAGGACACTGGCATCTGAGTTTGATTCTTGCGCATGTAATTAGATCAAACTTATCAAAAGAAATCTAGCCCCTCAGCTTCTCTTTGTGTATGTAACTAAGTAATTTTTTTTCACAATACAACAAAATTTATTATTATTATCATACATACAAATGCATGTCCCCTTCTAAGGTAAAGCTATAATGATATATTCTATGCTTGTGCATGCAAATTCATCTTCATTCTGACAACATTTCAACAATTTTCTTTCAAAGGATAACAATTTACAATAACTATAGTACTTGGAAATACATGCCCTACTCCAAATTCTAAGTTAAATGCAACACATTAATAATTATCTCTTTCATCCAACCATTTGTTCATTAATATGATAGCTATTCTTCTTGCATAAACACACATCTCCCTTTCTCAAAAGAATCTAACTACATCTTTCATGCTAATGCATAATCTTTTCCACAAAAGAATTAGCACATTCTTTCATGCAACATACGTTTTTACCCAAATCATATTAATACAATAACCCATATCCCCTTTATGAAAATTAATATCATGGATCTAGTTTTATACATCTAAACAAATTTTCTTTTTACTAATTTCGTGCAGGCATACACATATTTTGTTTTTCCCTAAAAGTCAAAAGCATCGTAGCTATTTATTTTGATGCATTTAATGTGTGTTTCTTCTTCAAACAATCAAATGTGTGATAATGTTTCTTTACACATGTAAACCCAGTTTTCTCTTTTCAAGATCGTGGAAAATAACCATATATTCATATAATATAAATTAGTTTAACGATTATTAGTTTGTGAATCTCACACATATTCTTTAAAGAAAACTAGTTCAAAAGTGGTTCTTTCCATGCAATCTAAGTTGATTTCTTTGTCTTTCATATGCATACTTTTTCAAGAGAGACCTATGCCTTATATTTCCAAAAAACGAAAACAAATAAGGTAATTAGTTTACACATCTACACATTCCAAAAGAGAATCCCACTTTCCAAGAAATATAAATGGCTGGCATGAGAATTTAAAACAAATCATTCAACAAAACCCTTCAACAAGATAAACAAAGTTTCCCTACACTGCTATGCCCAATAGCTCATGAAAGTTTTTTTTCCAAAAATATTAACTAGTTTGTATTCATGAGAATCTCATCAATTATTCTTGAGAGTCATTAACAAATATATGTGCATAAAAAAATATTAACCAATCAATACAGATAAAAAATTGATGAAATCTTCGCAAGGGATATACCATAAATTTGCGAATTATTTTCCAAAAACAATAACTAATATTTACATAAGACATATTATTTTACCTTGAAGTAGAAGTTACCCTCAATTAACTTATATTTTTGGCTTGTCATAGTCCACCCAAATCTAAAATATTGCACATGGAAGAAGCAAAGACTTCAAAATCCACTCTAGAAAAAACCCCTGTTTAAAAACATTTCCTCCTTAAAATGTATGCAGGTGAAAATATAAGATGGGAATGGAGGATTAAGCAGTTTCAAAACTTTTTATTGAAATGCTCAAGTTATTATTCTCATTAAGGTTTCATTTTATTTATTATAATATCATACCTCTTATTTGTTTTCACCTATCCATTTCAAGAATTAATACACAATTATCATGAGTTAGTTCGACATCCAACTGAATCTTGATTCTAACTGTATCTCTACAATATGATACCATGATATTAACCAATTAAGGCAATAATATTTCCATATTATGAAAATGTTGTATGATGGTTTTGGAAAGAGTTATTTTAACATAATAATCAATAGTATTGTGGCTATTCTTTAGGGTTACTATGTTCTACTTGGCACCAAATCGTAATTTCTTCTTGATGTTAAATGTGTAGAAAATTAAAAATATTTACGAGTGTTGAATGTTGTACAATAGTTATAGGGATATTGAAAAATATTTTTGATCTGCAGTTAAATATTGCTTAAAATTTAGATTTTCAGATAAGGATTATTTGATAAGGATCCAACATTCTATTGAATACTCGGATAAGAGGTGTTATAAACTAAATATACATGCATCAACGAATCATGCATGCAATATTAGAGTCATGACAATTATTTTGGGGTATCGCATGGAGTAGATATATGCCCATTATACAAATATACACTAACATGAAAATGCATCCCATGAATCCATACTTGATTCCTACCCATAACAATGAAACACCATACATTCATATTTCCTTTTCTTGTAATGATTTTTCTATAATGTACTCTTTAACATGGTGTTTACCCATCAAATAGATATGATGGAGGGCGATTGTTGTAGGAGCTTTGTTCAAAAAGTTTAATTCATCCTTGTATTATATTAGTAGCATCAGTTTGAGGGTTTGGAACTATTAATATGATCTCTGCGAATATTTGAATTCTTAAATTCTATACTCATTTCGCTTATAAGGAATTATGATTCTTTCAATGGATTCAAAATCTAAATCTATGAGAGAAACAAGAAATTTAAATTAGAAATTGAGATGATACATAGATTAAGATATGTTAGAAGCGTGAATTTCTATTTCCAGTTTTCAATTAAAAAAGTGGTTTGTATTTCAAAAGATTTGATTACTCTGGACCATTAATAAATTATGCATTAAGATGAATCTAAACTAGCGTGACACCCTGAGGTGATTGTCAATATTTGGTAATCACTTTGGTTATTAAGTGAACTTGGTAATCCATATATCAAATAATATTATACTGGAATAATTCTAACTGATAAAAGAATTGTTCCTTCTTATGTTGAGTTTTAGAATTTATGGGAAAAGACCTGAGTAAGTATCCTTTTACTAGACAATTAATATTAATTATTTTGCTTTTATCCCCTAGGAGTTCAGAGAATCAGGAGGGGAAAGGAAGAGGGGGAAAGAAAAGTAAAAAGGCAAGATGATGCCCAAAGGAGGGTTCCTGAGCTGGACTAGAGCCAGTGGAAACTACAGATCTCAGACTTGTTTTGTGAATGAGAAGGATTCTAGGTAAGAGTAGAAAAGAGTCTCGATGCTAGTGAATCAGTAACTGCTTCCTAATTAAATATTCTAGTTGGAGAAGCATAGGGGGATGAACGAGACGTAGTAGCCTAATCCTCATTAGATGGCTAGTAGAGTCTTGCCTAAAAATTCTAGAATCTCAACTAACATATATGTGCTTGAATGGGTCCTGAGTTGTTTAACATAATTATAAAAGAAAATAGAACTGGGTTAAGGAATATAATATGAATAGCTTTTTCTTTATATGTAAATGATTAAATCTGTGAATATGACTAGGAGGGTCAAATTTGATATTTTACGGATGCTAACAGAGTTATGTGTGAATGTCATGTGAAGGGTCAGGCCTGATATGTCTTTTCTTTTAAAAAAATGTGCATGAGAAAACAAAAAATGAAATGGTAACCTTAAGTTTTTTCTCTTTCAAAGAAATATTAACAATAGCTTGTTGTAACTATTCTCAACTCTTCAAAAAAAAATATTTTGTGTTCAACATAAGAATAAAAACCTAGAATCCAGTACAAATGACGGGAAGTGTTGGGGACCCTTGAGATAAAAATATTGTTAACATGATTTTTTGTGTACCAAGTAAATTATTATTTCAGAAAATGTAGTTGAGAAGAACATAATTATCAGCTGATAATCGGGGTAAGTAGGGGTATTTAGCCATGACAGGGTTCTAGCTGTAAGCCGGATTTACCCTTCTTGGTTAGTGTAAGTGGGAAAACGATGGATGGTTCTCGGTAACAATGTTTCTCTAGGTCTTCAAAAAGATAAGGGTTATAAAGTAAAATGTTTATAATCAGAAATCCATGCTTAATTTTAAGAGCCCGTACTTACGTTAAACCACATAAGAACAAAAATAAGTTCATAAGGAGTAATCTATAAAAGTATAAATGATATCGTACTGTTTACTATAATCAATTACCCATTCAATTAGGCACTAGGTGAGTCCTTATTACAGATACAGAAGCGATAAAGATTCTCATAATAAATAGGAAATAAAATCACAAAGCATCATTGTAATAAATACATGAAACAAATGCATTAACCTATTTGGTCCATACATGTTTAGTTGTTAACTTCAGCTTATGAAAATGAAGGAATTTCATTGATAGTTGGAAAAATAGAAAAACATACACATGCAAGTTCCAAGACTGAGTAAGGACAAACATGAAGTAACATGGTAGGCTTTCTTCCCCAAAATTGCAAACCAAGCACTCAATAGCTAAGGGCTATTACTTATCAATCAAGAAGAAGAATAATTACTTATTGGGTAGTTTGCCTAAATCACCAACAAAAAAACTTGATTATAGATTCGCTCTCAATAAGGAGCTTAAATTATATTAATTAAAGTACCTTAACAAGATATAATTTTAGCCATCCATTCTTAGTTGTAACTACATGGATAGGATAAAATCCCTATAAACATTTGCAATACAAGTAACAGTTCAGGTAAATCCTTAAAAACCCCCATTAAGACAATAGGATGCACATTGGTACCGAGTATTCAATATGAGATGGGCAAAGGAACGAGTAGAGTCACGACCACACCCAGGCTGGACCAATGACTCAACCCTCCAAACAACATATGTAGATAATTAAAAAACTTGCAAAAAAACTAAAATTGGGATAAACCATGAACTAGATCCACTGATGAAAAAGGAAGACCGATTTCTAGCAACTTACCGACTTGTAAAATTAGTATGCTAGAATCTGGATACCAATTGAATACCATGTAAAAACAATAAGACAAGATATTAGTCAACATGAGACTCATGAAGCGATGTTATTTCTTGTGGAAATGAAAAAGAAAAAAAAATCATTGCGAATAAATGCATGGTTTACCTTGATCTTAGAATTTTAGAGACATCTACCTTCCAGCTGAAGACCTGTCACTACGTTGACGTGGTTATGTGGCCTCCTTGTTCCGATGGTGAGAAACGGCTAAGATTCTAGTAGAAAGCTGTTAGGTCCCTATAATACTAGTGATTACCCCATTACTACTGTAGTTGTATCCCTTATTAATATTGTTGTGCCCTATTGTCCACATATTTTTATTACTGTGCCCCATAGAATCCCTCTATTGTTATTTTTGTGGCTTTATATTATTATTGTTAGGTCGGCTGGGTTATATTGTGACTCCTTAGACTCCTATATATAGAAAGGAGGTTTTGTCATTTCAATCATCCAAGAATTGTTCATTTGTGTAATGTAAAGGAGGTTTCCCCCTTGAAGAGGCTGAATTCTTAGGCATTGATCTCTCTTTTCTATCTTTTTGTGAGTTGGTTTCATAACATTTGGTATGAGAGCTTTGGATTATAGGGTTTTGCTACTCCAAATAGGTCATCGTGGTATTTTTCCTATAACGTTTTTCTACAACGTTTCATAAGTTAAAAAAAAACCATTTGAGATGAATTCTCACTAAACCTCGGGTCTGAATTTCAGAGCTTTTCGTGCTATATTTGCGGAGATATGATCTGAGGAAGTTGGTCTTTTTGCAAACTCCTGAATTACATTCCAAACAGGTGACCTGGGGGAAATCATCATAACTTTCTGCCTGAGCATCGGATTGAAATTTTGTAAGAAGTTATAGAAAGAGGATGGACTATAGTCTCTTGTATATATTTTTCAGAGCCAAAAGTTGGAATAGTGACACGTGTCACTTCATACAAGTTCGCTCTTCTAGAAAGGTTTATAATCAGGTCATCTTGGGAGATTGCGCATAACGCTTTCTTGGAGAATCCAATTTGGATCAAACTAGTGGCATTGGAAAGAGAATGCAAAGGGCTACTACATATCGCAATTTCAGAACTAGATGATCCAAAATTACAGAGATACTTCAGATTCAATATCAAGCTAATACAAAGTGAAAAAATGTGTGTAGTTTTTTAATTTTTTTTGCATAAGCTTGGTTTGAAAATTTGGTTTGAAGGAATTCAAAGGGCATAGTAAAGCATTATTATCAATAATTGATGCCCCAAGGAAAGAAAATGCAAACACCTAGTAAGCAACCTGAAATCTCTAGCATGACTCATGAAGAAGAGGAAGAAATACAACATGATATATCAAAATTACGAGACCAAGTGCAACAAGTGTCACTTGCAAAAAAAGTAACAGAATCTAAGATGGATGATTTAAAGAAAGATGTAGAAGCTAAGATGGATGGTTTAAAGAAAGGTGTAGAAGCTAAGATGGATTGTTTAAAGAAAGGCATAGAAGCTAAGATGGATGGCATGTAAGCTAAGATGAATGGCATGGATG
>APFE030599353.1:0-11134 GCA_000404065.3 Pinus taeda
TCTGTAGTATATGAGGATTTTTCATTTATCATATAGGAAGAGTGAAGTGCTTTATCATTTGGAGGATCATCTTGTGGAGAGCCCAGTTGGAACCTGTAAAAAAATTCAATGCAAAATATATATATGAGATCATATCATCGCTGAGGTAGGCATTCCCATACTCAGAAAAAAACTGATTAAGAGACTGAAAACTGACTAGAAGACTAACTACTGCTCTGATATAGAAATGATCTTGTAACACATCATAAGTACAGACACATGTGGACACAGTATGGACGCAGCCATCTATTTATGAATAGTCCATAATATAATGAATACAAAATTCCTCGCAACCTGGATGGTGGAAACTAGATCCATGGTCTTGATTTCTACGTCTCGAAACAGTACGATTCTATCCATGCGATTGAATGTGTCGAAGTCGAACATGGTAGAAACTGCTTGATTACCAATCAATGATGTAAACTGTTAACAAGCGTGAGAGGAACCACCAATAATGACAATGGATCTCAAAGTACTCAGCACAACCCATGAAATGTGATAAGATGTGTTGATGTCGAACATGTCATGGAATCCTTTGATCGAAAGTCAATGATGTAAACTGTCGTCAAAGGCGAGAAACCTGCCATTGAGGCATGCAGATCTCAAGGTATCGATGATTCCTAGATCATAGTTCTAGACAATGAGCTGAAGTCGATAGAAAGCGATCCGTCGCAGGCAAGCCCACAACACGAAATCATACATCAAGTTGAAGAAATTTAGTTGCAAGGAATGACTCAGGGATGCTCAAGATGGATGACAGACATTTTGCAGATGAATGGCTTATTTGCACTGAGCTCTTGAACACATAACGACACGACAGATGGTTTGGTGATGATTGACCCAAAGCTAATACCCAGTAACCGGTTGAAGACTTTCAATATGGTTTGATCAACTGTTAGGTAAAGGATTTCCCAACCCAGGTGAATGAAAGTGTCGTGTTCAAGAGTGGTTATAAAGTATGACAAACAGACTCACTTTTCTCTCTTTTCCCCCACCATTTCTGGCAAGTACCTCTTTATTTTTTACAAGCTTGGGGACGATAACATATGCTTGATTATAAGCTCACCCTTCGGGTGAGTCCAACTTAGTTTAAATGCGAACCCTAAGAAGGAGTGGTCCGTTCCTGTTTGAAATTGAACAGGTCCTTTACTGTCGAAATTTAACGAGTCCAGTATAGGCGAAACTCGGTGTTTTTCATTTTTAGAGAGTATGAAAAAACTTAAGAAGACTCCAGGGTTGACTTTTTCGTAAATTTGTGTCTCCCAAGCCCGAAAAAGTATAAAATAATACTTGAGAGAATCGCTTGATCTTTTACGATCAAGGAGTACTTTTCGTAATTAGTGCCTCTGATCCGAAAAAGTAAAAAAGCGATCAATGACACGTCATTTTATGACCAATATCGAATTTGAAACGACAAAAGCCCGGCAATCTTTTCGTGTTTTTACGGTCATAAAAGGGCTGTAAGAGGACCGTCTTTTTAGTTCCGTTTTAACAAGCTTAAAAAGAAAAACTCGGCAATCTTTTCATGTTTTAGGAGTCAGAAAAGAGCTTAAAGGTGACTCTAATGGTTTTTTGTTGAAAATGATTGATTTTGCCTGAAAATCCGTTATCCTGAACAAAAAATCAAACATTACTCATACCTGTTTAATAATGGGTAAAAGTGTCGCAAAAAACACCTTTTTAAAGTGAAACATAAACAAATTTAGAATTTATTTACCCAAAAAACTTATAAAAAGGACTTTTTACCATTCATTTTTACCATTTGAGATTTGGTTGAGAAAAAAAGGCTTTTGACCAGAAACTTCCCGCGAAGATTACGGAAAATCCGTCTGTTAGAATCAAACACCGTCTCCTCCAGGTATTCCACATCATCCTACTCTTCATTTTTGTCCATTTGAAATTGTTTTTTAGGGTTTAAATTTTGTTTTTAGGAGGTTTTTAGGTTTAGAAACCCGCGCGCGGGGCCCGCAGGTTCACCATAGGGGACCTGCGTACCCCGACATTTTTGCAATGGGCAAAGAGTTGGGGGTACGCACCTGCCGTGAAGGCAAGGTGCGAACCCCACGCACTGTCCCTAACAAGGGGGTGCGTACCCCGGGCATAGGTTTACAAAAACCTAACTAACTCAAAAAATTCCCAATGAAATCAATTTTGCATATTCTAATTCACCTTTTTACTTGATTGTAGGATATCCATCATGCTTGATTGGCGAGAACAGGAGCACGAGGATGTGGACCTTGCCACGATGAATCATCAACCTTTGATCGATGCATTGAAGGCATGTGGCTTGTACAAGTTCTGGGCCATACCTGGCATGAGGGCCAGGTGGACTTTTTGCAGTGGCTGGTTGATAGATGGAGTATACAGGACGAGTGCTTCTTTATTGGTGGACACCAGCTTGAAATTGAGCTAGCTGACATATACTTCTTGACTGGTTTTCCCAGAAGGGGTGAACACTTGACTCTATTTAGGCCCAGGGCAGGAGGCCAATCTGTCGAGAGCCTCCGCCTAGAGTTTTGCAATGTCCAGAACCGGGACAAAGGGATAGATATCAAAATCATATCCCTTCCTGAACTCATGGTTATAGCATTCACAGTTACCATACTCTACGGCAGTGCAACGCTACACGTTGCCACTGGATCCCAGATGCGGATGGCAGTTGATTGCTTTCGAGGCACCATTTTCAACTAGTGCGATGCTATGTTGGCCAATGTGAAGGGCCAACTGACCAGGGCCAAAAACGGATAGCTAAAGACCTTTGGTTATGGGGCTATAGTTGTGAGTTTTGGCTTGGAGAGGGTTCCGATGCTGATCCCACAACAACTTACTGTTGGAGCTGGGCTTCCTCGAGAGCCCAAACTGATGCGATGGGTTGCAGTTATGGCCCGTCATCCTGATGAGGGGACCGAGGTTGTTCGGTTCAAACCTGAGTATTTCCAATTGTTCGAAAACTAGGTTTTTGTTGTCCAAGACTTCCCTTATGCTGGGGTTGATTTTCGTGGAGACCCAGACATGGCTCTTCTGCCAGGAGAGAAATGGGATGATGCAGATAAAATCATTTTCAACATTTTTCCTAATTTTAATTTTTAGTTGTTTTTATATCGTCCCAAAACTGATAGGAAAAAATTTCAAATGCAAATGTGATCCCACAGCGACCAGCCGCTCTCTGGCCTTACGAGAGAAAACAACCAGTTGCACCGGCTCCAGCCCCACAGGACGAATCAGCAGAGACCTTGGCCGAGTTGGAGAGCCATCTAGAGCACCTGACAGGGACATTCCCGAGACCAGCATAGACGACATCCCTCGTCGACTTCAGTGCTATGTGATTGGAGTCCCTGGACCTTTTAGGAGGTTCCTTTGTAAGGTGGCCCATGCAGTGGTTTCATATCGAGATCATCACCAGTGATGGGATGATCGCCTATTGTAGTCACACATGACATTTTGCTTTTTGTACATATCATTTTTGCCGATCATAAGGTGTTTTTCAACCTATGATCGAGGACGATGTATATTTGAACACACTCCTATATTATATGATATCATTATTATCGGCTTATCTTGTTAAACATGTTATGGAATGTTTTTAAATTTACTTGTATGATTATTGCACATGTCTACTTAACATTTGAGAAGTGATTGCATCTGCTAATGTATTTAAAGACCTTGGAATATGTTGATATTCAATATAGTCAAATTCACGTTCCAAGAGACACACTCTCAAAAATAATCTTAATAAAACTGGATTTCTAATGGCGTATAATTTATTAAGCTGTAATACAACGAGTTCAGAATCTAACCTCACTATCAAACTTCGAATCCCAAATGAAATAGATTCAGATAATAACTCAATCACTGCACTATACTCTGCAATGTTGTTTGTTGTTTGACCGAGGCTTACCTCATGCATAGATACCAACTCATCAGAGGGCGAATAGATAACTTAAGTTGCGGAAGAAATATTCCGTGTACTACGATAAGGACCATCAGCGAAACCAATGTATGTTTGGAGAGGTGTTGACATCTGCGACATCAAACGTAAAACCAAGATAAGCGGGAATAACGAAGAAAAACTCACTCTCTAGGCTAAGCACACTTTTTAATCTAAAACACACCAGCTAGAAGGAAAACTAACCTAACTAAAAAATCTCCACACTCGTTTTAAGCATAATACCTCTTCAGGTAAAGACCATTTCTGGGTTTACCTAAAGAGACCCCGTCAAAGTCTACCAATTCATAGGCCCCTTTCACTAGCGTTTGCTTGACAACATAGGGACCATGTCACATAGGCACGAATTTTCCAGCACCTAATTTATCATTTTCTTGATCGTACAATAAGACTAGATCTCCTTCTGAAAATTTTCGAGGGGTCAAATTTCGATCATACTGAGCTTTAATACGTTTTGCATGAGATTCGATCGCTAATGGAGCATCGCGTCGATTCTCATCTAGCTGAGCCAAGTATAATAAACGTCTTTCCTCTTCGGAAGTGGCTGGAAGTAACTTGATGGCCATTCGCAATGATAGGATTTCGTACTCAATAGGTAACACAGCTTCCAAACCATAAACTAGTTGGAAAGGCGTGAACCCTGTTGATGTTTTAACTCAGGTTCGATACGCCCACAACACTGAAAATAGCATGTTGTGCCAATTCAACCAATGAATCCCAATGATTCGTCGGATCATGATGACTAGAACTTTGTTGATGGCTTCAACCAGGCCATTAGCTTGTGGATAATAAGGAGTTGAACTGTCGTGACGCAAGCCAAGCTGGCCTGTAAGTTTAGTCATCATAACGTTTCGAAAATGACACCCATGATCAGTGATAATCGCTTGTGGAACACCAAACCTAGTAATTATATGATTGAATACGAAAATTGTAGTTGTTTTGCCGTCTGCCTCAAATGTAGGCATCGCCTCGGCCCACTTAGTAAAATAATCTACCGCAAGGATAATATACGCATGCCCCCCGGTCGAGTGAGGGTTACATGTAATAAAATCGATACCCCATTTGGCAAAAGCACCAACGACAATTATTGGGTGAAGAGGAGCAGGTGGAGCACGCATCTTTCGATCAAAAATTTGGCAATTGTGGCATTTTCGGACCGTAATAATACAATCGTTAAACATAGACGGCCAGAAATAGCCAGCGCGCAATATCTTTTGGGCAGTGGCATACCCAGACATATGATCGCCACACGCTCTAGAGTGACAGTCATTGAGGACCTTTTTAGCTTCCTCATGAGTCAAACAACGTAGAAAAATAGAGTCTGCCCCACGGCGATAAAGAGTATCTCCAATAATTTGGAATTGTTGGGACTAGAATCGTATTTTTTGATGGTCTGATCGTGAAATATCTGGCCGAAAGGTTTGGGTTTGGAGATAAATGATGATATCCCCATACCACGGATCTAAAGTGCTGATTAGAAACAAGGATTCGTCCGCAATGGGCTCCTCCCCCACATTTTCCGTGTCAACACGCGGGAAGTCACACATTAATTCCGCAAAAACTAAAGATTTCTTTGACTTAGATTTTTCAAATTCCAAGTCGAACTCTTGCAAGATGACAATCCATTTGGAGTACTTGCCCCCCAGAAATTGCTTGGTCAAAATATAGATCATAGGGTTGCAATCAGAAATAACTATAGTTTTGCGTAGTAAAATGTAATGACGAAAACGTTGGACAGCTTGAACGGCTGCCAATGCCAATTTCTCCACATCTGAGTATTTTAGCTCAGTTGCATTTAACGTGTGACTAAGGTAATATATCACATGTTCAGTACCGAATTCATCTTCCTGAACTAACACCATTCCAATGGTGGAATAGGAAGTGGCGAGATATAAGAAGTAGTCCTGGTTGTAGTTTGGAGGATGCAACAGCGGTGCATGGGTCAACGCGTGTTTTAGCACATCAAAAGATTTCTCACCTATCTTGTCCCAAAAGAATGAAGTATTCTGTTTCAACAACCAGGTAAAACCCTTTGTGATCTCGGCGTAGTTAGGGATGAATCGACGTAAAAAGTTTGCTTTCCCTTGCAAACTTTGGAGTTGGTGAAGACTCGAAGGAGGCAATCGGATAATGGCCTCGACCTTCGAGGGATCGATGCAAATGTCGGCTTTCGAAACAACAAACCCCAGTAATCGACCCGTTTCAATACAGAACACACACTTGTGGGGATTCAATCGAATTCGATAATGCCTACACCTCATAAAGATTGCTCGTAAATGGACGAGGTGATTAGCTCGATGTAATGAATGAGCAGGCAAGTCATCAAGATAGGGTTGCACAATGTGCTTTATATCATGAAAAGCATAAGACATGGCCCGTTGAAAAGTTGCGCCAACGTTATTAAGGCCAAAAGGTAATTTGCAATAAGCAAATGTCCCCCACAGACAAATGAATGCCGTTTTTGGTTGATCAACAGGCAGAATATTGATTTGATTGTATCCGGAAAAGGCATCCATAAAGGAGAAAATTTCACTGCCGGCACAATCATCAATAATTTGATCGATATAGGGAGTAGGGTAATTGTCCTTTGGACATGCTCGATTAATGTCCCTATAGTTGATATATATTCTTATTGTCCCTTGCTTTTTGTTAACAGGAAGAATATTCGATACCCAATCCATTAACAGGATCGGATAAATGAAACCTGCTTTCAATAATTTTTCAACTTCTTCTTTAATTGCAGTAGCTTTTCTTGGGTGAATCTGACGCAAACATTACCGAACGGGTTTAGCGTCCGGGTAGGTTTTAATTTCATGAATTATGATTGCTGGGTCAATTCCTGGAATTTCCTCATATGACCAGGCAAACACATCATGGAATTCTTGAAATAGGGCCTTATATGTTTGAATTTCATCTTCCATACAAGAGGCACCTATATGAACGTTTTCAACAATTCTAGGCTTAATTGAAATGTCAAGGGGAATAGTTTGAGAAATATTTCCCAAGTTTAACTCAGAATCAGGATGTTTCATTGGATTCTAAGCGTCCTTAACATATTTAGTCATAAAGATTGATGAAAAATCATTTTCAAAACGATTGCTCTCGGGTAAAAACGAAGATCTGTGATGAAGATCTTCCCATGGTAACTCATCGACGCATAGGATTTCACGAATTTTCTCATCCGTTTGAACAAGTTCAGAAAATGTTATTAAATCCGAGTTTGATGTCGAAAGTGATTCCTCATGGACTACATTCATTAAGTCGATTTGGTTTGATGTTGTGTCGGAAAACGACTGCATGGTCTGATACGCAAGTTCATACGGACTCAAAGGCATAAGAGTACAAAATGAGTCTATCTCAAATTCAGAAGGTATGATCCAAGGATCATCATTAACAATGGTTTTTGATGAAATCATATGAATGGTTGCAGTAGAAGACGATGCGTTGATAGGAGGAAAAGGAAAAGTGCCGAGTAAACCGGAATCTTTAACTAGCCCTACTCCAACATCCTTATAAGGGATCGTCGTTTACCAACATGCTGAATGCTCTCAGCAGAGGCTAGGTCGGATGAAAAGTATGGAAATTTGTCTAAGGTTACGATCTTTCCATTAAGAGGGAACTTTATAAGCCGAAAGACTGATGAAACAACAACTGTCATAGCGTAAGACCAACAACGACCCAAGAGAAGGTTGTAATCTAGAGGGGCACCAACCACCTCCACATCTAGATTAATGGTTTTACCTTCAACCCCTATAGGTAGATCCTATAGAATGCCGAAAGGATGAAACCCACAGCCATCAAAGGCCTTTAAAATTGTCGAGGATTGATTTAGTGAAGGAGAACCAAGCGATCTCCAACACTGTATCGACATAATACACGTGGAAGCTCCCTCATCAATCATAGTCCTATGAACAGGTCTGTTTTTGACTATCACTGGAATCTGGATAGCCATCTGATGAGGTAAGCGCAGTGCACTATTTTCTAGATCGAATATTATAAGGTTCGGGTCCTGAACGTCAACAACTCCTATAGCCGATAAAAGTAACTTGCGTTGTGTTGGATAGGATTGCAGCACTTCCAAAGCCGACATTGCTGAGGGTGAAACAGCTAAATCCTCAACAACGTTATAGTTCTGAGCTGCTCTCACATGTGGATTGAAAGCAGACTTTCGAAGTATACCCTTGGCGGGCGATTTGATTACTAAGTTTGGATTAGGTTTCTTGATCTATAGCGGATCGGAACCGGGAGCTGAGGTTGATGGGTTCGAATGGGAAGATTCTACTTCTTTACCATCAACAGGACTTTTACTGCCATAATGTTGCGATCGAGTCGCAATCCTAACATGGGACATCATCAATATGGGTTCTTCATTGGCACTGGAGGACGAACCTATCATCTTACTCTCTTGAGCTGGAAAAGGATCCTTCAAGACAGCAGGAGTTTGGGAACCTTTGAAAATTTTCGCAACCTCTGCACGATGAGGGCAGTCTCTCGTAAAATGTTCTTCATCACAGATGAGACACGGATAACGAGGTTTGCGTTTTTCATTAGTGGATTCCACCTTTTCGGGTTTCTCTTTCGAATTCTTATCTATTTTATTCTTCTTCTTCCCTTTCTTCTTACCACCAGTTTTTGATTTAGCTGTAGATGACTCTACAACGTGAATATCGGCAGAAAGTTCTGCGAAAGAATCTCCTGTGGGGGAATTTGGAAAGGTTATGATAGGAGAAGAATTCTTGGAAGACTTCTTCTTACTTTTGGTATTAACCATACCAATCATACCATTAGCGACATGAGACCCTGAAGGAGCAGCATTGATTTGATTTTGTTTGGGTAGATCGAGGATTTTCTCACGTAACGTACCTCACTGAGTATAAACTAAGTCAAGGTATTGTTCTTGAGCAATTACTTGCTCCTCAGTAACGACTCTGGCCTTAGCTACATCTTTAGCGATCTTGGGAAGTAAAGATTTTACAAACTTTTCAGCTAAGATCTGATCTGGGATAAAAACTTTCACTAAACATTGTCGATGTCTCCATTCACTGATATGATATAAAATGTAAGTGGATGTGGACTGCTTTAACGAAGTTAATAATTCCGTGCCATTGTCATATCTGGCTGGCAACTGAAAATGAGTTAAAAACGAGGTAGCTAGCTGACTAAAGTTATAAAAAGTGGCTCGTGGTAACTCAATGTACCACTTGGCCGCAAGACCAATTAGAGTGCGCTGGAAAAGTCGTAAACGAATTGAATCATCCGAAATGGAATTAGATGCACACCAGAGGTGATAAGTCATCACATGGTTCGACAGGTCCTCTCATGGCTTACCTTCGAACTTATGAATATCATTGGGCAACTTATGCAGCATTGGCAGCCAATATTGAAGATAGTTAATTGGATTGTTCGTAAGGCGCGTCAAGTTAGGCAAGTCCAAAGTTGTGATAAACGGTATATGACGATTAGGGTCTCTAAAACTCTGGGTCTGCAGACCAGCCCCAGGAGGAGGATATCCAGGATAACTAGAAATTGGAATTACATTTGGGATATTTTGTCCTCCTGGAAAACCAGGATTAACCGGACCATACTGGGGTTGCTGAGGTTGTTGGTATGTATACCCAGGTTATGGTTGATACTAATAGGTTGGTTGCTGTGTAGCAGGACCGTATTGGTACTATCCTTGGTACGGTTGTTGATTATATTGAGGTTGAGTGGTGACAACCATACTTCCTACAGGCATCTGAACTGAAGTATGGACCGTGGGTCCAGACTGAGGTAAAGATGTTTGAGGAGTAGATACTGGGACAGTAGAAACCGGAGCTGTCAAGACTCCAGAAGAAGGTGGGGTAGATGTAGCAGATGTTGGAGTAGTCGCAGCAGACATTTGAGGCGAAGTACAAGGCGTACTAGGCCCATAATGAGAAACTACAGAAGGTGCAGGAGTTTGAACAGTAGACTGGACAGGTTGCTGGGATGAACTAGAAACCAAGGGTTGTCTAGTTTGAGATGACAACTGCGCATTTGGTTGCAAGACCTGTTGGGATTGAGATGGATCCCACACTAAATTCGTTCCGGGGTATGGACCCATAACAGGTTGAGGATATTGAGGACCATAACCGGGTTGAGGGTAGGGTTGATAATATGGTTGACCAGAAGGCGGTTGGTAACCTTGAGATGGGTACTGACCTTGGGGTTGATAACCATGAGGCACGTACTGATACTGGGGTTGACCTTGAGGTACATATTGATATTGAGGTTGATTTTGGGGTGCATATTGATACTGAGGTTGACCTTGGGGTAGATATTGATACTGAGGTTGACCTTGGGGTAGACATTGAGTTTGGGGTTGACCTTGAGGAACGTACTGTCCCGTAGGTATGTAATGTCCTTGAGGTTGTCCCCCGGGCGCAAACTGAGTACCTTGAGGTTGCCCCCTAGGCATATACTGGGTACCTTGAGGTTGCCCCCCAGGAACATATTGAGTACCTTGAGGTTGCCCCCCAGGTGGTAACTAACCACCTTGAGGTTGAGAACCTGACATCATTAAAATATCCTCTACACTCAACGGTTTAGTACCACTACTTCCAGTTAACAACTTCTGTTCGATAGGTTGAGGAGATGCTCCCGAAAAAGTACCAGAAATGGACTGATACCCAACGGGAACAGAAGGACCGTCGTACCAATAGGCTTCCAGAGATTGAGAATACATGGATGATGGACTAGACATATCCAATGCAGGATAATGATCTCTAGGTGCAGGGTGATAAAAAATGCGAGGTGGTGAAAAACTAAGTCCCGTATTTTCCAAAAGATTGGTGAGTGAACAGTACCAAGCAGTGCTCCTAGGTGGACTATAAAAAATCGATTCGCGCTTCCTAAGTTCTAAGATAGGTCGATTGTTTGGAAAAGGAAAGCTTTCTTCGATGTTCGAAATAGCAAGCTCTTCGATTGCTATGAGTCCAGCAGGAAGATCTTAGGTAATTACGGTTTCTACCCTAGGAGAACTAGGACCACTAGGAGTCAGAGAAACAAACTTTGATACGGGAGTAGCAACAACTTCAGATTTGGGTTCAGATACTTCAGGTTCTTCACCTATATCACTAGTAGATGCAATACTACCAGTAACTTCTGAAATTACTAACGGTTGAGAAT
>APFE030599354.1:5936-26718 GCA_000404065.3 Pinus taeda
AATATAATATAATATAATATAAATGTTGTTAAGGTTTTTAATATTTTCATTAAAAGTTTCATGATAGTTAATCTAAAGTTTATTATATTACAAAGTTAAGAGTAATTAATCTAAATTTTAGTACATTATAAAGTTAATTTGATATGGTTATTAACATGTTTACTGTTGATAATTTATGGACTAATGATTCTATTAGTTCATAACATGAATGGATAACAAATTAAATACCCCTAAATTACGTAGTTTCTCAAGTTGAAAAGTTGAATTTGGAGTCATCTCAACACTCACATAACTTAATAAAAAAATATATTATAAAATACAATTAAGAAACAATTAATTTCAAAATCATTTTATATATATATATCTTATATATATATATATATATATATTAAATATATATAATATTTTCATTTATATTCTTGAAAATTATTTAAAAAAAACTACTTGAAGTGATTTAAATTATTTTTCCCAATTTATCACTCCTGTTTTTAAATACAAACCATTTACGTAAATATTTTTTTATTTATATGCTATTATAACATAATTATTATAAATTTACAATAATTATTTATCTTTTAAAAAATATAAAAAAGTGTGAAATTGTAATATAGTAATGCGATTAAAATTAATGAATATTACGCTCTATTTATAAACATATATTATAAATTTACAATAATTACTTTATCTTTCAAAAAATTATTAATAAAAAAAATTGGAGCCATATAGAGTAATGCGATTAAAAATAATGAATATAATCCTGTAAACAAAAGTGAAGTAATAGAGTAAAAATTAATATTTTAAATTAAATATTTTATTAATACTTATAATTATTTTTAAGAAGAGTAATAAACAAATAATATATAAAATTTATTTATTTTAATAAAAAATATTTTCCAAATTTTAAATATATTTAATTTATAAACTTATATTATGATTAATACTAATTTTCCATAATTAATTTAGGAAAAATATTTTTTAATTTTTTAATAAAAATTTAAAAATAAATTAAGTTAATCAACCTATTGATTAGAACCAACCTGTAGATGGCAATGGTCAGTTTTATTTTGAAATTCCTGCCAGGTTGATTCTGCGAAATTCTTACCGTGGTGGTAATTTCAGATTATTTTAATGGGGAACGGTATACTATTCAAATCAGGACAAAGGACCAAAACTTTTGGTCAATCTCTTGAGGAATAAGTCACCATTTATTCACACTATGGTTGTTATTGAAATGGCTCAAGTTTAAGAAGATTCTTAATTATGTATAATAGAGACTGCCTCTATTCTATGCACCGTTCTATGAACAAATTTTGTTTCAGAATCTACATATGAGGCGTTTTCAGTATTGCTTCAGTTATAAGAAATGAAGATGAAATCAATGATCCACTTCAGATTCGAATTTTGTGTTGCTGTGGCATTGTTTGCTTCTCCCAGTTTTAGTCAGACTGGTGAGATTCATAACGCTTCTTCAAGTTTAATAATATGTTCTTCATAATTATGTAATCATATAATTTGTATCCATGGGATGGGTGGTGATTGAAGGGATTGTTAGGCTAAACCGTTTTCAAGTTGTAGCAGACAGATTATTTATAACACATTTGTATACGTATGTAAATTGTTTCTGTGGCTAAGGGTTGCAGGGTTCATTAGCCTCGACTGTGGAGGCGCGAAGAGTTACAATGACACCGCTGGTATACAATGGATCACCGACGATGGGTATATCGACATTGGGGAGAAATCAATAGTTCCAAATGTCGCAGGAGTAACAACATCAATACAGATGAACAGCCTTCGAAAATTTCCAGAAAGAAACAAGAATTGCTACGATATAACTCCGCTAAAGATCGGAACCAAATATCTACTGCGTGCAACCTTTCTCTACGCAAACTATGATGGTCTTGCTTCGCCCCCCACTTTCGTTCTAATGTTAGATGCCGACGTTTGGATTACGGTTACATTAACTGAAAGCGATGTAATGGCGAAGGAATTAATTTTCATGGCGAAATTCAACAGCAGCAGCGTCTGCCTGGGCCGTCAAAGTAACGGTGGAGTGCCCATCATCTCTTCTCTGGAGCTTCGGCCACTAGAGGAGACCATGTATTGGCCGGTCAGTCAAGACTACTCGTTGTTTAGGTTAGAGAATACAAATTTCGGAGCTCCAAATGACAGTTCAGATATAAGGTAATTATCTATACAGACTAGCATGTACCTTAACCTCGGACTAGCTATGCCCAGATCTTTCACCCGTTGGGACTGGCACCTCAAAGAATTTGGTACCTATACCTAGAGGGTCACAGATCAGAGGGTGAAGATAGATTTTTGAGTCTTAGTTTAACTGTTTTATGTTTGGATGGTTTTTGAGTATATTTTTTTATGATGAAATTTATTAATCTAGTTACTGATGTAACATAAATCCAGAGATCCAAATTTTTGACGTGCAAAATTGGGTTAGGATCTATTGGAATGTGGCAGATTTTAAGAATATGTCAAAATGGACTTGTCAACAGAAATATCTAGAATATTTTAGAATCTGACTATCAAGATAGAAGTCATTTATTTGATATTTCTTCTGACCATTAAATTTTGGGATATTTCTGGAATGTATAGTCTACCTAAATTCAGTAGCTGGAATAATTATAAACTTTTACCCAATATTGAATTGATTTATGCATTCAAAATTCACATGATTAAAATAATTAATCTATTATCTCTATTGTGAATTAAAAAGAAAATCTAATGTTTACCAGGTTGGTTGTGATATACAGATATCCAGATGATCCTTTTGACAGACTTTGGTCTCCCTCTGCCAACACATCAGGTCTTCCAAATATCATAACCAATGAGAAAGTATCAACCGGAGCGGCCAAAGATATGCCACCCTCTCTAGTCATGCAAACGGCAGATAGAAGTCCCCGAAATTATGTTTTTCCTTATCGCAAAAGCAGCCGAGATGGGAACCTTTATATTTCAATGTACTTTGCTGAATTACAGGCTTTAAATGATACTAGTATCAGGGAATTCGATCTATATCTCGACAATAACAAGCTTGGTGGCACTATACAGCCAAGATACTTAGAATCCTCTAATGTCTCCGTCTTGATGCCATACGGGATAACAACGCAAATGGCATTTCGGGTACAGGCAACAAATCGTTCAACCCTGCCTCCAATTTTTAACGCTTTGGAAATATATCGCCAAAGTGATCTGCGTCAAAATGGCACATTCGCTCAAGATGGTATGCATTCCATGATTTATCAGAACCTTTTATCATTTCAATTTTTCTTCTGGTCAAAACCCAAAAACTTATGGAGGGATCTATTGAAATTATCTGGTTGTTCAATTTTACAGTGAGAGCTTTGAGAGAAATTCAGCTGGATATTAATTTCACATATGCTTCGGCTGGTGATCCATGCTTGCCCGCTAATTTTTCTTGGGATTGGTTAGGCTGTAACAGCGATGTGTCCCCCAGAATCACAAGCTTGTGAGTAGTAATTCAGACCCAGCTTTTATGGGTTGTCCGTTGGTCCAGTTAGTTTATTTATATCTCAGAAATCTGTTCTACATTTCATTTGATTGATTTCCATCTCAGGAATCTCTCGAGCAAAGGAATTACAAGTATACCTTCCACTATTACCCATCTCACAGCCCTGGTTATAATGTAAGTGCTCTTCTAATTTTTCATAGTTTTGATGAAATATTGTTTTAATTATTTAGTCAAATAGTTTTTTTAATAACATATAATAAAACATTTAAAAATAATAATAGTTATTTTATTATTATTTTTATTTTAGATTTTTTATTCTCATAAAAGAATTTAATGAAAATTTAAATTTAAAAATTGGTTTGAAACAAAGTGATATTTGGTTAAAATGTAAATTTAGAAATAATCTACATCTACTCAATTAATTATTAATAATAATTTATTTTTATATAATTTGAACTAAACAAAATATTTACATAAAATAAAATCACATTCCATGTTCTTACAGGGCAAATATCTCTTAGATAAAAACTATAACTAATTATATAATCGATATTATAAAAAGTAACTTTTTAATAAAAATATGGTATAGATATTGATTATTCATTCGGATGGGAAATTCCAGCTTAGTGTTAGAATCGAATTTCAATATATAAATCAACAATGCAGTCTAATCACTATGCTTTTTGATAATTATATTTGTGCAGTGACTTTTCTGAAAACAATTTAACTGGACAAATACCAGAATTTCTGGTTAATTTGACGAACTTGAGAGAACTGTGAGTAGAATTTCTCTTTGGTAGATGTTATATTTCTCTGGTAAGGCTGCCTTTGTACTCACGAGCTTATATTGAAAGATGCAATCCAGGAATTGGAGAACAATAATCTAACTGGTACAGTGCCGGCTATTTTAAGAAACAACAAAAACTTATGGATCAGGTTAATTCTCTTCTCCAACATGGATCATTTTACTGGAATTTTACTGGAATTTCGTATAGTTTTATCATAGAGATCTCTAAATTTGAGATTCAATATTCTGATTGTGTTTTGTGTTTGATAGGCTTTCGGGCAATCCACTTCTTTGTGAAGGCGACGCAAATCAGTGCACTAAATCTAAACCTGGTATCAGTAAAAGGGTTATTATCAGTTTGTCAGTCGCTGGGGGGATAATATTAATTCTTTTGTCAATTACTGCTGCAACACTACTTGGTAGAAGATTGAAACGGGGGAGGGCCAGGGCTGTTGGTGTGTATATATGGTTTTTTATATTTTCTTTACAGAAGAGTAACGATCATTCTATGGGTCTACATATTTTGCAAGTGATTTTAATATTTTTCTAACAGCATTTTTTCTATTGTTCTTGCAGGGAGAAATCCTTTAAAGGAACCGATGGCAAGGGGCCATGACTTATCATCACCTCAATGCAGAAAATTTAGTTATAATGAGGTCAAGGAAATAACTCGTGGCTTTGGAAGGCAAATTGGCAGAGGAGGATTTGGGCCTGTATTCTATGGCCGTCTGCAAAATGTGCTGGAGCTGGCTGTCAAAGTACTGTCAGAATCATCAAAACAAGGAGACAAGGAATTCTCAACAGAGGTATGTATGGCTGCTTAATTGATCAGCGTTTCACATTTTCCTATATAGACAGCAAAGGTTTTTGTAATGAAAGGTAAAATATCTTTATCTCTAGAAAACTATTTAGGCATTTTTAAAAAGAGATATGTGCAAAGGGCACTTTCACTCACTGAAAAGAAAGGTATAATACAGGTTACTATGCTTTCGAAAGTGCACCATAAAAATCTTGTGCCCTTTGTGGGATATTGTTGTGAAGGAGAAAATCAGATATTGATTTACCAGTATATGTCCAAGGGAAACTTGAGGGGAATTCTCCATGGTATGGATCAAATCCTGGGCTATCTTGTCTCGTGTTTAATCTGGAAAGACAGTTTCAATTTATCTATATCTATGCTGTCTTACTAACTATATATATATTCATATTCTTAACTATGATTTTCTTGCTGTACAGGGCCAAATGCTTTAGAGCAGTTAGCTGACTGGAAAACAAGGCTTGACATTGCATTGAATGCAGCTCAAGGTGAGTGTCTTTCCCTCTTGAAAAAACCATGAATTTAGACTTTGTATATTACGTACATCAATTGACTAATGTCAATGTCTCTGTCAAAATAATAATCAGGACTGGAATACTTACATAATGGCTGCAAACCTATCATAATCCACAGAGATATCAAAGCTACTAATATTCTTTTAAGTGAACGGATGGAAGCAAAACTATCAGACTTTGGGCTGTCTAGGTTTGGCCCCTCAAGTGAAGCAACCCATGTCTCAACAGATGTGAAGGGCACATTCGGCTACCTTGATCCTGAGTATTACACATTTCCTATTCAATTTTTCTTCTCTATAGTTTCATTCAATTTATCTGGAACTGAAAATCAAAGAGAAAATGGATTCATCGATATTCATAGGGCCGCTGCTTTGAACAGATATGCCACTACGCGCAATTTGACAGAGAAAAGTGACGTATATAGCTTTGGAGTTGTGATTTTTGAGATTATATCTGGAAAAGAACCAGTGGATACAAATGTCTCTGGCGAAAACAGTCATATCGTCTCCTGGGTAAGCATTGTTAATGCAACTATACTTGTATTTGTGGGTATGGGAATTTGGAGTATTAGAATTCTAATGGTGCTGTGGATTCTGAATTTGTGTGCAGGGAAGATCGATGATTGGGGAAGGAAATATTGAAGGAATTTTAGATAAAAGGGCTGTGAGAGAGGTCAATATGAGCGCAATGTGGAAAGTAGCAGAATTGGCGATGCTGTGCACAGAAAGTCAACCGAATGAAAGACCCACAATGAATGAAGTTGTAAGTGAGTTGAAAGAAAGTATTCGATTGCTTAATAAAACCGATTTACTGGATCGCAAATTAGTTCATCATCCAACCTTTTCTGCAGCTGGCTCTTCAATATCGACCACAAAGCCATCTGCAAGATAAACATGTTTTCAAACTTAATTGATATTGCAGATTGGTTATTGTGGCAGAATATATTCGTTTTTGTTTTGCAATTATAAGTACGTAAACGACCACGAACTACATTAAGTAGAAGCTAACCTAAGCTATTGTGGAATATCATTGGCTATACATTGTTTATGTTTTACAGAATTTGATTATTCGGATAATTGTGTACGTTTAATAATTTATTAATTTTAAAATATAGGTTTTTGTGATTTATATTTTAAATGAGATATTGTTTTTTTAGATTAATCACATGTGATTTTTTTGGAAGCTTTTACGTTAGTGTAATTTTTGGAAAATCAGGCAGGAATTTATTGAAATCCCAAGTTTGATGGGTGATCCTATGCAATTGAAGTGCCCTAGGAGTTTTCCAGGGTGCTAAATCCATATATACAATAAAAAAAACTAATTTAAATAACACAAATCAAGATTTGACCTCAAATTTTTCTACCCGATTCCCACACCAGAAAGTCCAAAAATTCACACTAAAGACAACTCCCATCATTATTATCTTCACCTTTATTCTCACCATGAATTAATTGGTTCATCTCACTTTTGTAGTGAGGATAAACCACATTAATTGATTGGAAAAGTCAACCAAATAATAATGATATGATTAATCCCAAAGATATTCTTGTTTAATATTTATCCTCCCTTTTGAAGTGAGACTGAATTAGTTGATTCATCCTCAACTTTATTCTGAAAATGAAACACATTAATTCATCTAAAATAACAACTAAATAAATAATAATAATGTGATTTCATCAAAAAACATATTATAATATATATATTAATTAATAAATATTATAGTTTTTAATAAATTATTTGAATAATTAAAAAAAAATGAATCATCATTTATATTATTGTTAATAAGTTAGACATAATTGTTTTTTTCCGCATTCCTGTTTTGAACTGATAAACAAATTGGATTAGCTTTGTCTCTCAAGTATATTAGAACATATTATTTATTGTTTTGGTTGTGTGACAAAGCTAACCTTTGTACTGCCATCATCCCAACGCGATGGACTCACATGTCTCAGTAAGAGTTTGACCTTGACAACAATATGAATTTGGAAATGTCACTTGTCTCAGTGAGAGTTTGACCCTGCTATGCTCAATGACCATTCGAGGCTATTAATATCTTAACTTATTTACAATAATGTGTAAATGTTAATTTAACTAAATATGGTGTAAATGATGATTTAACTTACCCATTTAAAATAATGTTGCACATGTGTTGGAGGAAGCAAATGTTGGAAAAGTGGATATTAGATTATAAGTAACATTAAATTGAAAGTTACAATATTATACATTGAAAATTAGAGTGATAATCACTAAGTTATTATTATTTTAAATAAAAAAGTTGATTTTTTCTTTATGGAATATATAAATTTTTAGTATAGTATATCATGTGGGTTTTATTCAATGTATCTCTATCATAGCATATGTGCCGTGGTATATTAAATAATATATAAATTCATAATATAGTATATTTATATGGTTTTCACTCAATGTATTTATGATATATCACATGTTTTTTAGTATTTAAACAATATTTGTAATTTTACTACATATTGAAAAATATCTCTACAAATCTTATTATTTAACCCTCTACCAATATGAACCCAATACACCTTCCCCACTTTTTCATTAACATTTTTTATACTCCTTCATATTTTTTCATTAACTTTGAGCTCATATCATTATTTAAGCCCCTACTAATATGAACCCAATGCACTTTCCCACTTTTTCATTAACATTTTTTATACCCCTCTATATTTTTCATTAACTTTGAACTCCATTTTTTATACCTGCCAATATAAAAACCCTTTACCCCATATATATCCCCAATATGATATGTCATTTTTTCTTGAATATATATCTCCCTTAATGAACCTACGTGGTATAGTATTGCTCCCCAATGAAACCCCATGAGTATATTATGAGTATATTAAGGTTTACTATATTATTATAATAAATTAAATATTAATAAATATCTATTCAAAATTATATATTTTATATTTTTTAAAATAACATTAAATAATTTTAATGTATTAACTTTAGTATTATAAATATTTAGTTAGAAAATGAGAAATAAAATATAAACATAAAATTTTAATGTTCTTGTACAAGTAAATTTTATATAAATAAATTTTGAATATTTTGTAAATTTAAAATATTACTTAAATGTTAAATAGTATTAGTTTTAATATAACTAGATTAGATCTATCTTAAATTTGGATCTATAAGTGTTGAAAGTGATCAAATCTCTCAAGGTGCAACCTTTCCTCAAATTTTGCATTCAAAAAAGAAGCTTGCACCCCAAGAAGTTTGGTCTCTCTCGATGCTTAATAGATCTTGAGTTAATATGGATCTAGGATGGTTTCAGTTATCTTCAACCATGAAAAAATTGTTGAACATGTAATTATTCTAATCATTATAAATTTGCTAAATATGTCTAAGATTAATCTGATAATTTTATTTTTAAATCTCCTCAGTTACCTTAGTTTGTTGATATGATATAAATGTGAATAATAAGAGCATAATCAATTAGAAATAGTATTTGAATTGTGATCAATCTCAAACTATTTTTTTCTACTATTATTATTATATTTTCTTAATATGGGCCATATGAAAAAGGTGGTTGAAATCATTGAACATTCAAATTTTTAACTCGAACTATTGTAGCAAACATCATACATTGTCTCTCTTGCTCTCTAATACTGACGGTAGCTTTCTCCAAAGTTAATCATTATGACTTATGGAGTGTTAAACCCCAAGTAAGTTTTAATGGTAAATATTTTCTATTACCTTGTTTGAATGCAAAGTGACTAACAATGTTGAATGATGGAAAATTAGAATAATAAGAATGTAGTCAATTACAAATAGTTTACACTTTCAAGAAGCAAAAATTTCATGTAAGTGTACATTTATTTCAAATGAAAATTCAAGCACTTTAATTATGGTTGAAATACTATGACACAAAAATTGATACACGCCCTCTAATGTTTTTGTGTGGTTACACTAAAATCAATGTAGACTATTAATATAATTACTTTGAAATTGATGTACATCATACATCTAGTTACATCAAATCAGAAATCTACATCTATACTGAAATCAACACATCTAGTGCAAGAAATCAAATAGGATTAGAAATATGCATCTACATTGAAATCAATACATCTAGTGCAAGCAATCAAATAGGATTAGAAATCAACATTTACATTGAAAACAATGCATATAGTGCAAAACATCAAATAAAATTAGAAATCAAAAACTACATGAAAATTAATCCATCTAATCAAATAGGATTAGGAATCAATAACTACATTAAAATTAATGCATCCAATGCGAGCAATCAAATATGATTAGAAATCAACAACTACATTGAAACCAATGCATCTAGTGCAATCAATCAAAGAGGATTAGGAATCAACATCTACACTAAAAAGAATACATCTATTTCAGTAAATAATATTGTATATCATCATCCCTCTCTCCCCTCTCTCTTTTCCTTTCCCTCCCTTTCTTTGTCTCCCTCTTCTTCCCTCTTTCTATATGTAATCTATATTCATCATCTATATCTATATCTCCCTCCATATCTACTTCTTTGTGTCTCTAGATCACCCCCAAAACACAAACAATCTATCCCCATATCTATCTATCTCTCCCTCCCTACCTCTCATTGTCTCTCTCTTCTTCCCTCTTCGTCCCTCTCTTTGTCTCTATCTTCTTCCCTCTCTCTCCCCATCCATACATATCTCTATCTCCCTCTATATCTCCTTCTTTGTCTCTCTATCTCACCTCACCCAAATCTACACACTATTTCTTCATGTATCTATCTCTCTCCCCCCTTCTTCCCCTCCCTCCATCTCTCCCTCTCCCCCCTTCTTCCTCTCTCTCCCTCTCTCTCTCCCCCTTTCTCTCCTTTGTACCTCACTCTCTCTCCATCCCCCATTGTCACTCCCTTTTTCTCTCTCCACATTTCTCTATATGTCTTTCTTCTTCCTTCCCTATCTCTCCCCCAATTCCATTATCCTCTCTCTTTCTCTCTCAATTATGTTATTTCTTCCTTCCCATCTCTCTTCCCTCCTTTCTTTCTCCATTCCTCTCCCCCCTCTTTATTTTTAAATAAAAAAATAAAAATAAAAAATAAAAATAAAAATAAAAATAAAAATAAAAATCTCATAAAAAATAGGTCAATTAACAATGAGCTTGTTATAAATATAATGTAAACTCATAAAATAATAAAATTCAAATACCAATAAAAAAAAATCATAAAATAAAATTTTTTTATTAAAATTTTTTATTTTCCCATAATTAATAAAATTATTATCAGGTTTTATTTTCCCATAATTAATAAAAACATATATATCTACACCATAAAAATGATCAAATAATGCAACCTTCTAAATTTCATTGGAGCTTGATCACGTCACTTTGATTAGATTTGTGATTTTGACCACCAATCTTGATCACATCACTTTTATTAGATGTGTGATCTTGACCACCAATCTTGAGAAACCTTCCATATGTTTTTTTTAGTTTTGTTAATATTTTTTTGATAGGAAAATGACAATATACGTATTATAAATTAAAAGATAAGTATGCAAGGCCTAACTTGTCAAAGATGGAGAATAAAATAAAACATTCATTCTTAGCACGATATTTCTTAGCATTGTGTTCGCAGAAAATCTTGTTTAGAGTAATTTTTTCAGATGCATCTACTCTCAAGAAAAAATTGTTTAGATGACTCTTTTAAGGCGATTAATATGATTACCGACAATATTTATAAAACTGAGTAACATGCCATTCCAATGCGCACGAATCCCTATCATCACACCGGACCAATTGTTTGGCCTTTCATATCACAGATGACGCAAAACATATATAATGCAAAATAATTTTATTCGTAAAATAAACAGTATCTTTTGGTTTGTCCCATATTTCAATGCTACACCTACTCCTTTGAAAATTATATATATATATCAATCTTTAAGATTACAGCTGTTCAATTTCACAAGTATTCCACCATTATTCACTCAATAGGATTAAGTTATAAATATTTGTAAATATTATGAAAAGATGCCATTCCAATTTGGAATGAGTATAGATGAACATATATTTAACTTGTAAATATTTATTTGTATTAATATTTTTGCATTTAGTAGTACATTTTATAGCGTGTTTTTTATGATTCCATGTGTAGGGATGTTTTTTTTTTTTTTTAAGTAAAAAAAGTTGCATTATATTTATATAAGATGAGAATATACATTATGAAGCAAATAGTATATGGGAGATATACATCATTGGAGGATAGTATATGGGAGATATACATCATGGGGCAGATAGAATATACACAATGGGCAGATAGTATATGGGAGACCATATATCAAATAGTAATTGATGTTAAGACTACTATCTCTGTGGAAGACAATGAGATCTTTAGCCCCCAATGAGATAGAAAAAGACCAAGTACTGACTCAAAACATATCTTATATTTGAAGATGTCTACAAAAAAGCCTCAGATACATAGAAGATGATAGTAGAATGATTGAAAAACCAAATATTAACAGGATTATCTACCTACCTAATGTACCGTGTCATATTAATAGGACCAAAAAGGTGCATTCAAAACTTACCAGAATTTAGAGGAAAAAGAACTGTTAGCTTATAACAGGGAGACGAAACTCCACAATTTCATGCTAAATTTCTCCCACAGAGATTTGTACCTGCCATGATTGTTCTATAGAGGAGAGACCTGCTTTTGATAGAGAATCGACATCTAAGTTGTAAGCTCTTTGAATATGTTGAATGGAGTAATCCTGGTGAGCATGCCAAATATATGAAATTCTATGCAGCGACACAAAAGATTGATGTTCTGAATGTGATGAACTGATTTCACATGATCAATAATGAGTTTAGAATCACCAAATATATGTAGTCCAGGTATGCCAAGGAAGTCACAAAAGTAAAGGAGGCCAACTAATGCCATAACTTTAGCCTTGTTGTTCGATCCCTTGCCACCATTCCAAAAGATTTTGATAGACTGGTCCACACATGGAATGATGAATACTCCACAGGCACAAAAACCGTTCACTGCAGCTCCATCAAAATATGCACAGGGAAGAACGTCTAGGTCTAAACTGCGATGAAGGTGTTCCTTTGAAAAATGTAGGTTCTTTGGATTCTTACAAGAAGGAAGAAGAACTAAAACAAAGTCTATAATAAGAGCAATAATTACCTTCCTATTATGAAATAAGGTCTGATTCCTACTTTTCCAAATGTACCAAATTGTGACCAGGGGAATAGACCTTCCATCTTGTCTCAGTTTACTCCACCACAGAAAGGCCTCTCTTATAGAAGAGAATGTTATCCTATTCAAACCAAAAATATCAGCCACTGTTTCCCAAATCTCAATAGCAATTGGACAGGTCAAAAAAATATGATAGTTTGTTTCCTCATTAGCTTTGCATAATTGACAAATCGCTGGCCCTTGCCAATTTATTTTTTGTAAATTGTCCCACGTTAAATTCTTATTATTAAAGACCAACCAAGAAAATATAATCACTTTTGTAGGGTAGTGAGCTTTCTAGAAAACAGAAGGGAAAATATAATCTGGCTGAAAAGAGGATTCCATCTGTAGCATGAGGTATGCATCTTTGACACATACAACTGATCTTCCCTTTGGACCAATCCATATAAGACAATCATCCTCCATAGATTTGAAATTTTGTTCATGTTAGTTAAATTAAAAATTTAATAAAAAATCTAAAAATAAAAAAATTTAAATAACTATACAAAACATTTAAATAATATTAGGTTATTTTTTAAAAATAACCTTATAAATAAAAAAATAAAAAATCTACTAAGACAATAAAATTTCATTATTCTTAATACTTGCTCGATTTTTGGATGTGAGTAAGTGGATTCATGCTCTCTACTTACAAGTAAGTTCCATATAATGGTTTTTCGGCATAATACTAACTGATACACTTTGAACCCTGTAACTTAGATTACAATACAATACCCTTTTGAACCCTGTAACTTAGATTGCAATACAGTACCCTTTTGAACCCTATAACTTAGATTACAATACAGTACCCTTATCGCACACCTATGAGAAGCAGCGTAAATTTGAGCTTGGTCTCATAGGTATGCCCTACAAAGTGATATGTAGTAAAAGGAAAATTGCTTGGTAGAAATGATTACTCTCTGTGCACTGCACTTTACCCATTGTTTTATTTTTTGATGCCTGTGTTGGTCATGGCAGTGGTTAGTAACTAAATCATTGCTTCACGGAAGATAAAAACTTAGGTAGTTGACATTACTTATTCATCTAAGACATTGGTTGTAGTTGTAAGCCGAAATTAGCAAAGTGAAAC
Organism: Pinus taeda; assembly: GCA_000404065.3. Taxonomy (NCBI): domain Eukaryota; kingdom Viridiplantae; phylum Streptophyta; class Pinopsida; order Pinales; family Pinaceae; genus Pinus; species Pinus taeda. The sequence continues at coordinate 19,840 of APFE030599354.1, forward strand.
CAAATATTATTATGTAAAATAAAATGTGTTACGTATCATGCGAACTCATGTAATGACTTAAACCTTGTTTGATATGAAATATGATTATTCATGTTCAGTTTAGTTTCAATTTTCTCTCGTAGTTTTTGTTAAAATATGCTAATTACTCCTGCATTAGGAGTTGGCTAAAATTAGAGAGTCAATTAACTTAGCCTTTAATCAAGTCGAGTTAAGTCATAGTCGAATTTATTGTGTAGTTTCATGTCAAGTTATTTTAGGCTAGTCGCTAGTTGGAAAAGGTTAAATACCCTTCACTAGGTTCATTGTAATAATCAAGTTTTGTGTGATCAATAGAAGAGTCGCAGCTAGGCCTGGAATTTGACGTCCTACATGACGTATATAACATTTCAAAATGTATTTGACGGTTACCAAAAATTTTCCCATGTCAGATTTGACGTTTCTTGTAAAGGAGAAACCCGTAAAAATGACATCCAGTTTAGAATTGAAGCTGTCAAAATATATAATAGGGTACATCCTTTACAGCTGCAATTTCGTAAATTCTAAATAAGTTTGTCAGTTCATCTACAATCATTAAGAGCTTTGCAATAAATTTTATCAGGGAACCTATAATGATTACAAACACAGAAAATTAAACGGTAACCAGTTTATCTCAATATTACATGCTAAAAGTAGTTGACTACCTTTGGACAATGTCACATGATAAGGGGAACTAACCCATTGAAGCCTAAAGAAAAAACAGTAAAGAATGTAACCCGCCGGCGAGATTGGTAATATAGGCTAAGGAAGGTGTGTTTTCCTGAAAGATGTGAGCAATGGCTCATTTGCTTGCAGTTTCGGGGAACGAATTACAACAAAAGTGTCAGCGTCCACGGTAACTGTAAAAATGGAGAAGATTGTTGCCATGCTCGTACACCAAACTAAGGTATTCTCCATGCTTTGTTGCAAGAGGAACACATCTCTCTCCAATATTAATTTCAAATTTAATGAACTCCCCCTCTCCTTTCAAACCACTACTTTGGAGGACAAACAATTCATGAAGTCCATGTTGTTTCTAAGTCACAATGTGTTGCAAACCATTATACTTAAATTGAAAATTAGTGTCCTCTTGGGGATATTTACAAGGCATTGATCTACTTGATGGGATAAAGGTCAATGACGATAGTAAGAACAATGATGAATATCAACATTCCTATTGGCAGATCCATCTCTTACAGGATATTTTGCACTTTTGCACTTTTCAAGGTTTTTCATATAATTTGAAAATTTTGACATATTCATTTAAATTAAGAATTTGAACTTATTTTCACATAAATTCATGCATTTTGTATTGTTCTCCGTGAAAAGTTTAATTGTTTTTAAAGGTGCGTGAGATTTAAAAATTGAATCTTAGATTGGTTTTAATTTTTATTTGTATTTGTATGAAATTTGAGTTTATTATTGGTAATCATGTTAATTAAACTCAGTTAAATTAGGTATAATTATGAAGTGTATAGTAAGGACTTAATTTCAGTAATATTAGACTACTTTTAATATAAATAAATCAAAGACTGAAATTTATTTCTATAGTTAAGTTTTTTTTTCACTTTTTTAATTAAATTCATTAATTAAAAAAATGTCATATGAATGAGTGACTCTTAAAGAAATTATGGTTTTTTGGGCATGCGGTATTCATGAGTCATGTATTGGCCCATGGTATTGTAACAATGTCTACTTACATATTAAGAGTATCCATGATAAAGTGGGGGTGAATCTCCATGGTTAAAATTTTGTTACATGTGTTTATATATATATATATATATTATATATATATATATATATATATATCTATATATATATATATATACCATTAATAATAACAATAATAAAGTTGTAATTTAATTGGTTTTTATGTTTTTTCTTTTCTTTTAATTTTAAAAACTTAAGATGTATGATGAAGTAAGTGTTTTGATGATTGTTATGGATTGATGTTTATCGCCATTTACTAGCCATTTAATTCATATAGCTATGCTATTAATAAACATTTTAATGCAAGGTTGTAGAATTTCATAGTTACACTATTTTGGGTGGAAGCCATTACAATTCCCCATCCTTTTGTTCGTGAGGGGTCTTAAAAGAAATTCCTTAGAATTATGATCAACAAAATTTTAACCAACAAGACCCAACGTCATTACGACAACTTAGATCAATTAGGGAACAAGACAATCATCATTCATTGGTGGTAGTTCCCTGGTCAAAGTAATTATCTAGGAAAGTTCCTTCGAAGTATCTCTAGCATGACTTCTCATTAACAAGAACTCAAAAAGAAGGCATAGAGATATAAGCTTGGTCAAAGTTCTTCTTTGTCACAATCTTTTTTACCAATAGGAACACTCATCATCATTTCACCAAAAAATATTTGTTAGACTTCTTGGCCAAGAAGAACTTTGACTAGGAAAATATGAGGACTATGAACTTTAATGAGAAATAACATTGTTTATTAGAGTTTTATTGGTCTTAATTAGAGGTCATGAAAATTATTTTGAAATATAATTGATGGGAACTCTAACTTACATTAATGTTATTACTAGAGGATTAAATTTTAATTGTGTTTGTTAGAGATAGTTGAGATATTCTCTCAACTTATCTTCCTAAGTATGGAATAACTTGGAACTCACAACAATTTAAAAACCCTATATAAACCTATTGTATTTGTACCAATTTTAATATAGTATGTCAAGCATGAAGAATTTTGTGATTATTTTATTTAGATCAGCAAATTTTCAGTTGATGGGCAGAGTAGATTTGAAATTCCACGCCTAGTTGCAGCTCGTGTGTTTTGTGTGTGAAATTTGTGTTTTGGCCCCTCTGCTTTTCCACAAATTGAGGCCAGAAAAGATTCGTAAAACCAATAGAGTCGTTGAAAAAAAAATGAGTAAAAAAATTGGATAATTTTTTCAGTTTGCAAAATTATCAAATAATTAATATGTTTCAAAATCATGAAATAATTTAAAAAGATTGGGCTCAACGCTCCTTCCCTTCTGTCACAACCTACGTTGAAGGAGGCAAACGTTTTTGCAATGCAACACTGGTACTCCCGGTCGAAAGGTGCGGTGGTGGGTTATTTTGACTAATGTCGAAAGGTGGGGTGGTGGATTATTTTGACTAAGAGAAAAACGTAAGAAAAGATGTGCGGTGGTGGGTTTTTTTGACTAAGGTCGAAAGGCGGGGTGGTGGATTATTTTGACTAAGGGTAAAACGTAAAAAAATCGGTGAGCCATTAATACGTTAAAAGGTTGTTTGACTTTTTATTTAGACGTCACCTAAAAGGAGAGGGGCTTAATAAAAAAAAATTCATTGTATTGGTGGAAGGTAGTTTTATTAAAGGTTTTTAAAGATTTGTAAGAGTGTTTATGAATTATTTTTGAAGGATTTTGTAAAGGTGTTTTTTTAAAAGGAGAGTTTTTTTTAAAGGAGGATTTCTTATAGGTTGGAGACACGATTGCCGTTACACAGGACCCTGCCATTAACGAGGAGCACAACAATCTCCCCCCTCAATGTGAGCCAAGTGTGTTTCGAACTCAAGACCTTTGGCTCTGATACCACTTGTTGGAGGCACGATTGCCATTACAACAAAACCCATAGGTGTTAGTGAACAGACACATCGCTATATTTATGCACATGCCACGAAACACACGGGAGCATTGGATCAACACAACCATTAACGAGGAGCACAACATTATAAATAATGTTTTTAAAAAAGAGTTTTTTTCTTTATAAAAGGGATTTTTATAAAGGTATTTTTATAAAAAGTTATTAAAAGAGGTTTTGCAAAGTTAAAAATGATATTATTATTTGAGGATAAAGTTTTTTTAAAGGTGGTTTTATCAAATTTTTAGTCTTATTTCTCACCATTCACATAGAAATATTATGGTGTGTGGGCCATTAAGATGGCGACCACGTTGCAGCCTCATGATGTTTGGGATTATGTCCATTTTAGGTTCTTAGAACTTATGGATGAAGCAGAAGAACGAGCTCTAACTAATGTAGAGAGATCTATGGAAGAAAGACAAAAAAAAGAATGCACAAGCATTGTAACTTGTCCAGCAAGGAGTGGACCGAGCAGTGTTTCAAAAAATTATGATCATGCCTTCAACAAAGGAAGCATGGGATACCTTGGCGACAAGCTATAAAGATATGACCAAAGTAAATATTGTTAAGTTGCAGAATACTATGAGAGATTTTGAAAGTTTGTAGATGAAGGAGACAAAAGACATCGATTATTTCATGAATCGGGTTATGATTGTCGTAAATCAGTTAAAAGTTTATGGTGAGGAAATAATAGATCAAACGATGGTTGAGAAGGTCCTTATATCTTTGTCTACCAAATTTGATGTTGTGGTAGTAACCATAGAAGAAGCCAAGGATTTGACATCACTGATAGTTGATGAGTTGATGGGATCACTTCTATCACATGAGTCAAGGATAGACAAAAATAAGGATTCCACTTTAGAAACCGCTTTCAAAAGGTAGGTTTCTATTTCAAGAGACAGAGGTTGAGGTAGAAGTAGATTGAGAGGCAAATGATGATGCAGAAGACATGGTGGTTAGAGAGATGGTCAAGAAAAGCATGAATATGGAAGCGAAAGCATAAAAAAAGGCTTCAACAACAATCAAAGAGTTGAAAAATCAAAGGTGAGATGTTATTATTGCAATAAATTTGGTCATTATTCTTGTTATTGTATGAAGATGATAAAGGATCAAGGGAAACAGAGAGCTAATGTCACTATAAAGAGTACTAACTCTATGTTCCTAGCTTGCTATACCATGCATGAACCTTTTGATAATATGTGGCTATTAGATAGTAGTTACTATAACCACATGCTAGGCAACAAGAAATTGTTTGCAAATTTGGATCAATTTTTGAAGACAAAGGTAGAGTTAGGGACAAACAAGACTATATTGTGCATGTAGATGGAAAAGGAGTGGTCAACATTCTAACCAAGTAGGGGGAGCCGAAGACATCAGAGGTATATTATGTCCCTGGTCTCAAACATAATTTTATAGGTGTTTTTCAATTGACACATAAAGGATACAAAGTTATCTTTCAAGGATAAGAGTGTGTTATATATGACAAGTCCCCAAGCAACTCGCTGATAGAAAAGGTGAAGATGACAAGGAAAATATTCTTTCCTCTAGTCATGAATTACAGTGATCAGGTCAGTTATTTTATAGTTTCATGTTCTAATGATTATTGCTTATGACACTTTCGGTTTGGACACTTGCACTTTTTTGGCTTAAGATTGTTGTAGCAGAAACATATGGTCAGAAGATTACCTCCCATCAAAGAACCCGCTAGTACTTGTGAGTGTTGCATCTTGGGAAAGCAACATCGTAAAAGTTTTCTAAAGGGAGTTGCATACAAAGCAAAGAAACCTCTTAAGCTAGTGTATACAGACTTGCGTGGACTTATGAGGACATAGTTGATTGGTGGAAGTTAATACTTCCTCACCTTCATTAATGACTATAATAGAAATTCTTGGGTTTACTTCTTGAAGTAGAAGTCTGAAACTTTTGCAAATTTCAAAGAGTTCAAAGCCTTAGCAGAGAACTAAAGTCATCGACAGATCAATGTATTGAGGTCAGATCGTGGTAGAGAATATGACTCAAAGGCATTCCATGATTATTGCAAACAACATGGAATCAGAAAACAGTTTACAACTAGGTACACACTGCACTAGAATGGTGTAGCAGAGAGAAACAACATAACCATTATGAATATGGAAAGGATCTTGTTGAAAGGAAGAAACTTGTCTAATGAGTATTAGGTAGAAGCAGTTGCATGTGTTGTTTCTATGATAAATAGATCTCCTACAAATAGTGTGATGAATAGAGTACCAGAAGATGCATGGCCAGGTAGGTATTGCAACATATCTCATCCTAGATTATTTGGATGTGTAGCTTATGCACATGTGCCTAAGGATCGAATTGACAAATTGGATGATAAAAGTGAAAAATGCATATTTGCTGGTTATAGTGAGCAATTAAAAGCTAACAAATTATATAACCCTATCACCAAGAAGACATAATTAACAAAGACATTTTTTTCAAAGAACAAGAGTCGTGGAATGGTAGGATAGACATAACAGTTGATGCACAAGTACCACTGATGGAAGAAGATGACGTAGCAGAAAAGGAGAAGCAGGGATCGAAAAACAGACACCAAACAAATTCACACCAACAAGGAATCCAATATTTTATGAGCAACATGGATCTTAAAGCGAATCAAAAGATCGAGATTCTCCCAACAATCAATCAGGTGATGAATCAAGCTTAACCTAATCTTCTTCCCATATCATACTTTCCCACCAAGTTAATTAACCTAATGGAGTGAATTCACCTAGTGGGAAAGTATTATTCATTAGCTGCACTTATTAACCTAATGAAGCCATAAAAATCATAACAATATAATGCACAGAAGTTGCAAAAACTTGGATTGAACCTATAGAGGAATAGAGTTACAAGGCATGTTAGTAGGGATGTTAATGGGGTTGTTCTTAGTGCCAACACCAAACTTGGAAGCTAGAACCATGTCATGCTTTCTTGTGAGTCATTTTCATAAAACAAGGAGAACCCAACCCTATATTTCAATCCTATCAAAGTGCACATATATATCCATCCTCTTTGCTTCCTCTATAGTGAGATTGTGTGCCACCAACATTTTTGTTTACCAGTAAATTCCTAAAATACCAAAATATTTTATTTTTCGATGCAATTGCTTCCCAAATCAGAAAGAAACTTAGCAACTACATCCTTCATCTCCTCAATAGAAATTTAGTCATGATAAATCTTAACTTCAATGTCTCATTTATGTGTTTAATGTTATACATATAGAACTTCTCT
>APFE030599358.1:0-25862 GCA_000404065.3 Pinus taeda
TACCTTCCGAAGATTACAACCCAAACAGGTTTTCAGTAGAGTTAATTTTTAGACCATCAATTCCTAACAATGTCACCAATTGGCGAGTGTTCAATCATGACGAAGACATTTTAAATTTCCTAACTTCTGACAAGTCCTATGATGATCAAATCATTGATGAAAGCGATCATGACCTTTAAATGAAGGAAAAGAAGGAAGAAAACTCAATACCGAAACCAGTGGTTAAACTAGAGGATCTCTACGATATTAAAGACAAGTTTAAACAGGTAACCAATTCAAAGCTCCAAAGTTCTACTTTAAGTTTTGAAGTTGATAAACCTAGGTACTGAGGAAAACCCTCAAAACATCAATTTGGGATTAGGAATTTCTGTGGAAGAAAGAACAACATTCATTAGGTTATTAAGAAAAAATAAACATGTCTTCGCTTGGAAATATGATGATTTAAAAACATATGATACATCAATCATTCAACATACCATTCCAATGCTTTCTGAACAAAATCCAGTCCAATAGAAGTTAAGGAAAATTCATCCTAACTTAGAGAGTCAAATAAAATCCAAACTAAATAAACTCTTAAAAGCTAAGATCATTTTTCCTGTCCGGCATTCAAACTGGGTCTCCAATATGGTGCCTATTAGAAAGAAAAATGACGACATCAAGATTTGCATAGATTTCAGAAATCTTATTAAAGCAAGCCAAAAAAGATAATTTCCCATTACCTACCATGGAGCAGATACTCCATTCAGTAGTTGGTTCTGAGTTAACGTCCTTTTCAGATGGTTTTTCAGGATATAACCAAATTTTGGTCCATCCTGATGACCGACTTAAAACTACCTTCAGAACAAAATGGGGAACTTATGCTTACCAAAAAATGTGTTTTGGACTTATCAACACAGGAGCTACATTCCAAAGACCAATGGATATAGCCTTCAAAGGATTGATCAATAAAATAGTAGTTGTCTATTTAGATGATATTACTGTAGTTTCCAAGAAAATATCTAATCATTTACATGATTTAAATCAAATCTTTGAACGCTGCAAAAGGTATAGTATCTCGCTCAATCCCAAAAAACCATTCTTTGCTCTTAATCAAGGAAAGCTCTTGGGCTTCATTGTTTCCAAAGATGGTATTTATATTGATCCGGATAGAATTAAAGAAATTTATGATATTCCTTTCCCTCATAACAAAAAATCCATGCAGTCATTTTTAGGTCAAATTAACTTTGTTAAAAGATTTTTTCCCGATTTTTCCCAGATTATTTTACCATTGCAAACAATGATTAAGAAAAATTCGGTGTTTGGGTGGGGATCTACAAAAAAAGAGGCATTTGACTCTATCAAACAATCAATAATTAATGCCCCTGCTTTAAACACTCCCAATTTTTCAAATCATTTCATATTGTATACTCTCGCATCCATTTCGTCTTATGCAGCGGTACTCACTCAGATTAATGATCAAAACTTGGAGGCACTAATTTCGTTTTATAGTTCGAATCTTCAAGGTGCTGAACTTAATTATTCAGAAGTTGAAAAACAAGCCTTTGTTGTGTACAAAGCTGTCAAACACTATAGACCCTTCCTTTTAAAAGCCCATATAAAAGTTATAGTTCATTTTTCAGCAGTAAGACAATTACTAATCCAAAGGGAATTAGGAGAAAAAAGGGAAAATTGGGTCACAACATTATAAGAATATGACTTGGAAATTAACCTAGCAAAGATTGTCAGAGGCCAAGGTTTTTGCAGGTTATTAGCAGGAGCATCCAATATTCAAGAATCAGAGGATACATAACACACTGAAGAAATCAATCATATAAGTATCACTGATCCTGAATCACAATATGCAGATTTGATCTTCTATTTAAAAAATGGATATGCACCTCCTAATCTTTCCTATAAAAACAAATGTGCCATTAGATTAAAAGAAAAAAACTTCATAATTGTAGATGATGTACTTTTTAGGCGAAATTATGGTTCAATTTTATTAAGATGCCTAGAAAAACCTGAAGCGCAAAAAGTTTTGCAGGAGCTACATGACGGACCAGCAGGAGGACATTTTGGAGCTGATACAACAGCCCACAAAATCATTCATGCTGGATATTATTGGCCCAACCTATTCAGAGATACTCATGAATACGTAAGGAAATGCTGAAGTTGTCAAATCTCCAGTGGAAGACAAAGAAAACCAGCCTTCCTTTTGCAACCAGTCAACATTGAACAACCTTTCGAGCAATGGGGATTGGATATCATTGGGGAAATCAATCCACAGTCATCCAAACAACATAAGTATATCCTTATTTCTACTGATTACTTTACTAAGTGGGTTGAAGCAATTCCTTTAAAGACAACAAACTCTGAAGTAATTATAGAGTTTATAGATCAATTCATCATTACCAGGTTTGGTGTCCCAAACACTCTTGTTTTTTATAATGCATCTTATTTCTCTGGAAATTCTATGTTTGAGTTCGCTATTAAAAGAGGGTTTAAATTGAAATATTCTGTGAATTACTATCCCCGAGGTAATGGTTTAGTAGAATCCACCAATAACAATCTCATTAAAATCATTAAGCGAACTATTGAGCAGAATCATAAAAACTGGCATAAATCTTTGATATTTGCACTATGGGCTGACAGAATAACATAGAAGGCTTCCACAGGTACTTCTCCATTTAATCTTGTATATGGGAAAGAAGCAGTTCTACCAACCAATCTATTGCTTCCTTCTCTAGCCCTAGTACAGTTTATTGAAGAAAGCCCCCCATCTTCTATTCAACTAAGACATGATCAAATATTAAAATTAGAAGAAGAAAGAGAAAAGGCAAAAATTATTCATGCAAAACATCAGCAAATTATCAAATCATCTTTTGACTCAACTTCATCCAGTTCAAAACAATTACAAGTTGGTGATCTAGTTCTGAGATGGGACAAAGCCCATGAAGATAAAGGAAAACACACTAAGTTCCAGAAAATGTGGCTCGGACCATTTCAAATCAACGAGAAGATAGGCCATTCTACTTTCATATTGCAAGATCTATTAGGTAAGAGAGATTATCTTCCTGTTAATGGCCTTATCTTGAAAAAATTCTTCAATTGAGGAGGTAACCCCTTCTCCCTTTGTAAATATTCAATTTTCAGCAAAATTTGTGTTCATAGTTTTTAGGATTATTGGAAAATAAAGTTGTAAGATATCTTCCATTGGCCTTTGCTATATTGAAAAAGTTTCTCAAAAGAAATAGTTTTGATATTTACTTTTAAAATAGAAACCTTAAACAAAAGGAAAATTTCTAGGAAATTAGGTATATTTAGATTCTGAAACCCCATTTCATTTTTGTGAAATCTTCTCAAGATTTAGAAGTAGTGTAAACCATTTTAATGTTTTCAAATGGCCAAAAAACGGTTATCAATATCAAAATAGAAACTAATTCAATCTTAGGATCTTCAACTCTTACCCTGTCATCCATGCTCTCTTAAGGAGAAAATTGTCCATCCTATTCATCAAAGTTTATGACTACTCAGAGTGTAATTCTAAAATATATTTGATATAAAAGATAAGGGGTCTTATTACAAGCCTACTTACCATGATCATTGGGGAATATTTTAACTGACATTACCAATACTGCATACGAAAATAGGGTAATGGCTTATAATCATAAGATAAGGGGTCTCATCACGAGCCAGCTTGTTCAGTTAGATTACAACCAGTGAATGGCATTGTCAAACGGCTGGCCACCAAACCAGGACAATGGCTTTTTATCTTGCAAAATAATAAAAACGAAAAAGAAATACAAAATATGAAGGCATATTTTTGGATTCATTCTTTTAATTATACTCTGAAATGGATGGGATAATGAACAATCAAATGGTTAAAAGGTATCCCCGTTGAGACTATGAACATTTGCTGATAGCAGAGGCTCTACCAATGACAAAGGAGTCATTAGAAAGCTAAGTTGGAAAGATTCTTTGTTTTATCATTATCAACCAATAAAGGCTAATTTAAAACTTAAAATATATTTAATTTTAACAAGAGAAGGAACTAGCAAAAATAACTCTTATTAGATTCAGAATTTAGGTATACCTAGTTATATTAGAATTTTCCTCTTTGATAAGATTTCTATATAAAGAAAGTCTAAGTATTTCAACATTTTTAAGAGATAATTGTTTCTCCCAGTGAATTGCCAATTGTTGTGTTGTACAAAAACCCCCCATTTCATAAAATTTTATTTTTAACTATAATATGAAATGGGTCCCTTTTAAGATTTTTGAATACAATTGGTGTCAACTCATTCTTCATCAAAAAATTCGAAAGAAACATTACATTATAAACCTTTTGAACAAATATAAAATGGTCTTAAGAAATAAATAAATAATTCTTTATTATTGCGATAAAGCGATCGCAAGATCACATATCGCAACAACAAGGGATGCATAATGAAAAGACCCATTGGTTTACCCCGATCTAAAAAGTGAATAACTATCGGATATCAGGAAAGGCAAGCAAATGTAACAAAAGGCCCTCACACTTTTCTTCGATGCGATATCACTAACGGCAATCAGGGAATGTAGCACACACACATTAAAGACACCTTTTAAAACTCCTGATGCGAATAAGCTGTATTGCCATCAGGGATCGGGGATTTTGCAATGACACAAATATTACCACTTGAGCATTTCTTCTATTCCAATTGCGATAAAGTTAAGCATGAATTTCAAAAAATATTGAAAAGGCTTGGGTATATTATGTTAAGTTATTATTAAAAGCCTTCCTGTTCCCGATAGTGATTCGCTTGTGATTAACCGCCAAAATCAAAGCCATGCTTGAATGAATCATTCGGCAAATAAATGATATGATGGGCATTTAAATGATTGACAAGTTAAAGTAGCCAATTAATGGAGCAGTTATGCCGAGATCTCCCTAGAGATTGTATTTGCGGTGGGATTATGTTAATCCTTCATTATTCGTTAATTGATATAACTCTTTCATATTTGGCTCGCACCACCTACTCTTTGTATTACGTTCATTTTATCTCCTAGCTTCACCGAAGCAACAAATTCAAGCCAAATGGGGAAGAAATCCAAGAGATTTGCTGCAGATTCAGCTCCCGCAGTGACAGGACAATCTACTGTTGATCCAGGACCAAGCAAGAAAGGATTGATTTCAGACACTACCTATCTTGGCCTCGGCAACACTAGCTGGCAAAGCATCTACAATCTAGTTGAAGCTGAAGAGCCTAAAATGGTATCAGTGCAAGCTACTACAGGTTCAACCAGAAAGTCAAAGGCTACCCTAAAGGATTTAGCCGACTCCTATCTGCACTGAATAGCATCTCAAGAGAAAATTATTCCATATACAAATGTAGTGAGATGGGCAGTTGAGGAAATCCCTGTTACGAATAGAACATTCTGCATAATCGACAGGAGAGTCTTCTACTCATTTCAACCTAATGATTTGAGAAAAATGTACCACTTGCCTGAACCACAAAAGAAATACAACAAAGCATTTCTGGAGAAGTTCAGGGATGAGAATGAAACTGAATCAGCACCTATTCGGGAATGGAAACAGAATCCCACAAGGCACAAGCATAAATCTTTGGGTAAGTACTCTGTCGATTCATTATGTTCTCCTTATTGGTACGCTGGGGCGATGATGTGTAGGATTTGGGGATTACATGATTCCACTAAATTCTCAATTGAAATGGTTCCTTTAATGGAAGCGGCAGTCAATAGTGAGATAATGGATTGAGGAAATATATTATCTGATAAGTTAGCCACTGTTATCCTTGAGTTTAGAAATAAAACTCGCGTCACCGATAGGTCTATTCCTCCGTTTTATTATAGTGCCTATATTTTAGATACTCTTTGTTTCAACTCTGAATTTCCTATGCTGGGGTGGAGATGGACTCCACAAGACCCCATGCCGATTCACATTTATCACCAGAAGCTGTGGAAAGCACATTATAAGGACCACCTGTATCAAGTTTGTAATGGCTTTATGTTTCCCATTTACTATGCCATTTTTGACAAGCCTGCTCCAAAGATTTCCTCACAAGCAAAGATTGACCTAACTACTCTAGGAAATTGGTTCAGAGAGGATAAATTCACATACATAAGAGTTTTCAGCAGCCTTTCCAGGCCTCATGTCCTTCCCTTGTACATACCCGACAAGCTATTGGCTAGAAAATTAGCCTATCATATTACATCTGCAGGAGCAACCAAGACTCTGAGGACTTCAAAGAAGTAAGTTTGGCCTCCTTTTCCTCTAAGGTGTGGTGTTTAGACTCTTCATGACTATAAGCATGCAGAGAAGGAAGCAGAAAATATAAATATGCTAAATCTCGCCACCATTCCTAATAGGCGATTTGACCCAAGGAAAATCGTCTATAATGTACTTGAACAGGCAAAACTCACAAAGTTTGACCATAAAGAAGACGATTTTGATGACTTATTTTCTTCGGTGGAGTCATTATTTCAGGTCCAAACACTAGCTAAAATGAGATATAACGATGAAGGGTTAGTAGAATTCAATAAACTCAGAGAGCAGAGGTTGCAAACTCTGCCTCTGGATTTACTAGCTACTGCCCTGACGACACAATCAAGCGAGACTGAACAGCGACTCACCAAAAAACCTCCTGCTACACCAAAGATTCTTGAGGAAGTACAAAGGAAAGAGTAGGAGGAAGCACAAAGGAAATAACAGGAGGAAGCACAAAGGAAAGAGGAGGAGAAAATACAGGAGGAAGAGAAGAAAAAGGAGCAAGATAAGGGCAGCGAGGATGTCAATGTGGATACCCAGATTGATCCAAAATTGCTCAAAGAATGGCAGCAATTTGACTCCATCATAAGCAATATGGAAGGTCCAAAAGGTGCCAATACACCCAAAGCAACAGATACACATGATACAACGTCAAGAAAGGTTCCAAGTGAAGGAACCAGTGGCCTACACCCTAGTACAGACTTAGAAATAATTCCAAAAGATCCCTTGGATCAAATCATTTTGCAGGTGGAGGATATACCTCCATTAGATGTCTTTTACATCCCAAAACATAGGGCCGTAGTAAAACGACAACGGAAAACAAAAAGGCTTGATCAACCTTCCCTGTTCCCAAAACAAACAGAGACAGCCAACGTAGTTTGAAAAGAGGAGTTTGATCCTTCTAATGACCTAACGAAGCTTTCCTAGTATGCCGAAGCCTATTCGGCGGCCACCATGGACAAGGCATCGGAAGTGAGTAATCTACTAAAAGAAAAAGACCAGGCAATTATTTTGTTGCAAACACAGCTGTCGGAGGCACAACATAAAGTTGAACAATTAGAACAGCAATTGTCAACATAGCAGTAATTAAATAATCAACTGAATAAGCAGTTACTTGAAGAAAAACAGAGAGTAGATTCAAACACGATTCAAAAGTAGAAATAATTATCAGAAGCATTGGTAAAATTGAATACGATGAATGAACTAATGGCGAAAAAAAAAGAATAGCAAATTGCTCAGCTATCACTTCAAATAGAGAAGTTCAAGAGTCTTCCACAACCTGCCGATTTCAGAACATAAGAGCTACAGATTAATAAGGCATTGGTGACACAGATAAGACTATTGTGTCATAATATTTCTCAGGTTGAACCCCTTTGTGATATAACAGCATCGATAATCGATAAATCAGTTGATGCCAGACAAGATTTAGAGCAGGCCGACAAGACCTTGATAAATTTTCTTACTTGGCAAGACACCAGTGAGGGACAGGCAGCAAATCTGCCCAAAATCCTAGAATCACATAAGGAAATCCTATTCTTAGAATGGCAATCCCAGTTGATGAAGGCAGAGAGAGAAGTTTCTAGATGTAAATTATCCACAAGTAACTTGATTGAATTAATCAATAACACTCTCTATTTATCTAATATGATTTCACAATGTACACCAGGTAAATTGCTATCGGCTAAGACATTGGAGCAAGCATGTAATCAGGAACTGGAAAAGAATGGAAGGTTAATTGCAAGTATTCAAAGTTTAACTTGGGACACCTATTGGTTATTCCTAGTAAAACCATACAGCCAGAGAGCCACCCTCAAGTGTCTAACAGACGCAATCGGTTGTATCATTCCCGATATACACGATGCCACATACTCGGCTCAGCTCTATTCTCGCCTCAGCTGCCCTCCAGAATTGGAACCGATGCTTGCAATTTGCCAACTCAGATCAAAGGGAAAACAGCCAGAGTGATGAATCATGCTGCCGACTACAAACAAACTTGTTGTGGAGAAGATATTCAAGATCCAGTTGTACCAATTAAATAACATTATATTTTTGTAGTTAGTTAGTTTAATTAAGTATTTATAGACCCTTTCATGTATTTAGAAAGGGTCCTTAGTTTTTGTATAAGACTCAAACTTGGAAGTTGCACTATTGTACTTACGGTATATTTTTATAAACACTGGGCCAATTATTCCAAACTTTAACGACGAAGCTTTTATGTGGATGTGCATTATCGTCTTTATATGAAAGTATCTCTGAGTTGAAAGAAGGAATTCAAATTGTGATTGATATTGGGAATGATTTACAACACATATGGTATTACTATCTATGATCTGAATTCATTCTTTTATGTGAATTGTTATTTGATTACTCTTGCTATTATTGAAGATATGTATGTGTTTTCAACAACATTCTTTATATTTTTCACTATTGGATGTTTAAAGGATGTTATTCTTTTAGTCATACATATATCAGTAATATATAAAAGATAAGTGTAACAATTTTTTATTAATTACTTTGTTCAACTATTTGAACAAAGAAATTATTATATGAATAAATGTCTTTGTTTAACAAATAGAGTCATCGATATGCTTATTTGTGAATAGAGATTATCAAACGTTGCACTTAGAATAGAAATTTCCCGGGATAGAATAGTTATTCATATTGTCACTTTTTAGATTAAATCATTCATCCATTACCATTTTATTAGAAAACCAATCACTCATCCATCTCATTTTTATTCATCATTGGGAAACTGGTCCCATTATCTCCAGTCGGAGCCACCACACCAAATGGAAAAGGAGTTACGTTAAGGTCCGGACTAGGTGGTTTTCCCCGATGTTGTTGCAACGATTTTCGAGGCATCAAAACCCAAATTTGACATTTGATCATCATGAAAGAATTCAAAATTTGTACAACAGGTTGCATATTATTGGAAGTTTCAATTTTTGTTTGTACTTGCTGATCTATAATCTGATTTTTTGAATTTAATTCACAATGATTTTCAGATTTCAAGGTAGTGTCTTCTCCAAGATTGTTGCTAGTATCTTCTTGCATTTGAATAGTAAAATTTTCCAAGCTTTGTGATTGAGATTCACTGACATGTGAAGGTGCATCCTAATTATTATTAACACTGTAGGAAGTGTATAGAAAATGAAGGAATTGAACATACATAGTAGAGGCCACTTCATCATCATTAGTTTGCACCTCTATATTGGAATTCTCAATTATGTTAATAAAATTTGAAGAGGATTGATCAAAGCTGATAATAATACAAATGGATTATGAATGGGATGAAGGGAGCAATTATATTCAAACCAATCTAATAATTCATCTTTTGGAAGTTTATCTTCAATTTTAAATCTCAAACAATTTAAACGAAATCTAATGGTAAAATCAATAAAAGAGTCATTTTCAAACTTTCGTATACCTTCAAATTGTCACATACCTATTAATAGTCGTAGCCATCAAATTTAAAAAGGAACATTGTAATAAACTGATCCCAATTGTGAATTGAGGCAACTGGAAGCAATTGACACCATCTTCTGGCTTTTGCTAAGAATGTAAGTGTAAAAATCCTGCATAGAAAACATTCATCAATTCCTTGAAAATAAAAATTTGTAAATTTTTGAATAAATTGAAAGGCATGATCAAAAGCAGAAGCATTCCTCTTACCAGTAAACTTTACATGAGACAAGAGTCTTACTACTTCTAGTGGAGTACTGGTAGATGTACGTCCAGAGGTACAACTCCAAATTGGAAGTTTGAGATGAGCCATTATGATTAAATAAAAGTTTAAAATACAAAAACTCCAATAGACAACAAGTCTTCAGGCCCTTCTTTTAGCACCAAAAATATTGAAGGCTCAAAATTCTCCGCTTATAACATTATAAGGTAGACCAACCAGTCCAAAACTTTCAGAAACTCATTATCTGTTGAAACGGTGGTTTCGACTAGTTAAAATAGGTACAATTACATTGTCTCCATCTCCAATGGCTTAAAATATGACTTTCATCTACCAATAAAAAAGAGACATTAGATCAACCATCTTGCTGATCAAGAAAGAGAGTGATCCTTAAGCTAATCTTAGGTTCAACCAAGCCACAACTAAAGTTTTCCTCTTTGGAAAGAGGAATTCTAGAAATGTAGAATTAAATCTAAATGATAATTAATTCTAAAATGTAAACAAAAGAAACAGATCCTAAGTCTATTTCAATTAGGAAGATATAGATCTAACCCAACCAAGGGTAAAATATTTAAATGATTGGGATTAAAATATGTCCGGCTTATAATGAATATCAATCTAACGAAGTAGTTCAATTAAGTGACATTATCAATGCCAAAATGCATTCTTCTCAGAGACCTATCAATCAACAACATTTAGAAAGTAGTTCACAAAATGATGATGATTATCAAATCAGTAACTCGAATGATTAAACAATAATATAAGGAAATAGTCCACATAATATTACTATTTGTTAAATCCGAATTAAAAGACAAATTTCTAAGCAAATAGTTAATCAGAAATCATAATTCCACCCACAAGAGCAGAGATAAATAATAACATATTATTGAAGAAAATTACTCACATTGACAATATTTCACAAATATGAATAAAATGACACATTTTTGTCATCGTAAAATAAAACTAGTATTTAAAACAACAACGTCATAAATACCAATTTGTTGAATCTGTTTCTTTGGCTCTGGTCTCCAATAGTCTTTCACAATGCTTTGAACTTAGGTTGTTAAAACAAGAGTTGCAATAGTGCAAGTTTTTCCCTTCATACATAATTCAAAATGCAAAATAAAAATCCTAAATAATCCCCCGGATCTGAGATTTTCTCTCCTCTCACCTACAACTCTAAATCCTCATTATAATAATGTTTTTAATAATTACATAATTGTAGAGACGAGAAGCCTCTAATACATTCTACAATCTATTATTTAGGATTTCCCAAAAAGAATTATCAATAGGAAAGATGTTGAAGAGTAATTCTGCTCAAGCAATTTTTATTGGCCCAAAATTCAATTCTTCTATTTTTAGAGCATTCTCATTGATTGAAATTTTATTCTCCTCATCTCTTTAATTGTTTCCCTGCAAAAAATCAATCAAAATGCAAATTAAAATCAAAATATCAAATATAGAATATAAAACATATCCAATGAAAACTTAATTACATAATTAAATAAAAGGAAATTTGAGCTTTCTATTGATTCCTAGGAAGATCTAATTGGTCAAGGTGAACATAGATGAATGGATTTGCACTCAGTAGAAGCTATGGGAAAATGAAAATGCTGAAAACAAAACTCAGAAAATTAATTTTGTTCAAAACTTTAGAGCTTGATCTTTTGCTGAATTTTAGACCCGCTAAATGATTAAATATGGTTATGAAACCACTTCAAAATATTCTCCTTGATTTTATCGATCCAATGAGCCATCCTAGGTCTCATTTGGCCACGTAAAATAGAACTTATGTGATTCTAATGTTGAGGAGTCAAAACTGACAAAATTCTGAAAAATATGTTGCCCTAGCCAAAAATCAAAAAATTTAATTGAAATCTAATCCTAAATTAAATTACAATTATTAATTAATTAATGCTAATTTAATTGTAATTAAAAACTTAAATTGATTAATGAGAAATTAATTATAAACCTAATTAAATTAATAAACGTATTTAAAAATTAATTAACAAATAACTATATTATATTAATATTATAATTTAATTATATTTAAATTATAATAATAATATAACATATTATAATAAAAATATAGTTTTTTTTTATTTTGATACTCATAACCAAACCATATAAATTTGAAACTTAAAACTAACAACTTATGTGATATAGTAATAGAGGGATAAGGAGGCTAAGTGAGGCGGGGTAGAGAGATAAGGAGATGAGGGTGAGGTGGCGGGATAAGGTGGAGGGTGAGGTGATGTGAAGTGGGGTCCACATGGAATTAAAAATTATACAAAATGAACTATAGCCACTTTGTAATTTTGAGATTTCAGGTTTGGAAATTTGTTTTAAAATAAGAAATCAGAATAAATTACTTGAGATCCTGAAAACACGTTTTTAAGCCATTCTACAATTTGGCTGAGCCATTTTGTAGGACTGTTAGTGAAAAATGAAAAAAAATAGAAAAAATTAACCAGGGATTAATATTTACAATAAATTACTATTTTAATTGAAAATGTTAAAACATTATACATTTTGTACGTTTTTTAAACCAGACAACAAAAATGATTAAACTTCAAAGGAGTGTCATTTACAAACTGGATAATCAAATGAGGCGAAACAAGTATTGATGGGAAGCTTGCTAAAAGGTGAACTAAATGAAACAATCAAAATAGAAATCCGACGATAATGAAAACATGGAAAAATTGTAGGATAATTAAATAAATGAGAATCACAAAAGATGTTCTAGCCAAAAACTAATGGGAATGTTCCCCATTATTTGAAGTAAATAAATTAAAATGGGGGCTGTTGGGTTTTCCCTACAACAGTATGTAATCCCATTATTTTGGGAATTTGATGTAATGTTGAGTGAAATATGTAACCCCATTATGTTAGGTAATTAATATAAGCATGAGTCCTTGGGGATAGAAAATGTCAAATTCGGTTGAGTCATAACATCGTGTACTTCTTTTTATATCTTCTATAAGTTTCATCATATGCTCTAGGGGAGCATGGTTAGTATTCATCTTAAACAACATCAAATCTAAAATATTGGTCATCCCTTTTGATCCAAGTGGATATTGGTGGCCAGTTGCCTATTCCACTTGGACCCCCACCATTGTTTCTTTCAATTTTTTAGTGTCCTTAATTGTAGCACAGTTTACTATTTTTGGTAGTTTTTCGTGTCTTGAACTTATGGAGTCGTTTTGAGGCCCTAAATGATGTTTTTTTGGCAATATTTGTTTGGTAGATTTCATTGAAATGACATTTTTAGTTGTAGTCCTCGGAGAGGTCTTTCCAACATGGTATCATGCATGTCAAACAAAGATAATATGACCAAGTTATGACCTCGGGAAGTTGGCTGCCCAACTAACCC
Source organism: Pinus taeda (assembly GCA_000404065.3). Taxonomy (NCBI): domain Eukaryota; kingdom Viridiplantae; phylum Streptophyta; class Pinopsida; order Pinales; family Pinaceae; genus Pinus; species Pinus taeda. The sequence continues at coordinate 13,303 of APFE030599358.1, forward strand.
AACGGGGCCCATAAATGCTTGGTGTTACACCTCCTTGGGTTAGGGTTTTGGTTTTTTATGGTTTTCTCTTATTGTTCAATAATAAAAAAGGCCCTTGAGCCTCATTTTAACTCAGTTTAGAGGCATGTAGCTGCCACATCACTTCTTAGAGATAGGCTACCATCACCCGAGCTAGTCTCATTTCCTTTTTGTTTCTAAGCATATTTCATTATTTGATATTAATGAAAGGAAGTGTTATTTCTACTACATCTTTGTATTTATGGTTTTATCTGTAATTTGTTGTGTTCTTGTTAAAATTCGAATCAGTGGTATCAGAGGCGATCAACGCTTTCTCCGTTTTTCTTTGAATGTCCCCAACGAGGTTGGGATATAAGGAGTTAGGGCTCAAACTAGTCGAATCTTTGCAAGACCAACCTCGTAAATCGCAATAGCTTCCCATGGGGGAAGAAGATAAAGATGAGGGACTAGGAGATCCTGTCAAAATATTGCTTGAGGAGGCCCTTGAGAAACAAAGGAAAGTGATGATGGATAACTTTTCCTAGATCCTACAATGGTTGCCCACTAGTGGCACATCCACATCCAATAACCACTTTGGAGGCTCCACACCTTTTAAGGTACAAGTAAACTTTTAAATTCCCATATTTGAGGGCCAAATAGATGCAGACCCCATAGATAAATGGTTGAATTTTCAAGAAGGATATTTTTCTATTCATGACTTTTCCAGCCCCCCGCATCAAGGACTGGTGGGAAACTTATTGTGAGCAGAAGGATGAAAGTACGACCTCATTGTTTTTAGGCCCTCCCACTTGGAATTAATTCCAAGATGACATCAAGGAGAAATAATACCCTGTTAGGAGCTACGAGGACAAACACATAAAGTGGAGCAAGCTGTGGTAGGGAAGGTACCAAGATGTACCAGAGTTTACCAATGTTTTTCAGAGCCTTCACACAAAGTTGGGTATCAAGGATTCTGAGAAACATTTGGTACTCAATTACTGCGACTGCCTACATAGATACATCTAGGACAATATGGAGTTCTTGGACATCTCCTCACTCGGCATGGCATATTGATACGTCGTCAAGATCGAGAAAAAGTTTAAACGGAAGAAGTGAGACTTTGGATCTGTGAATCTGAAGTAAGGGAAAGGTGCCCCCAAACTGTAGAACAACGGACAAAGCCAAGGCAAGATCACCCAAGACAACCTTACAAGGCCACAGGAAAAGGACAACACTGCGAAGACGAAGAAGGACATGGGAAAGTGGTATGAATTCCATAAAAGATCCACCCACAACACAAGTGAGTGTTGGGACAAGCAGTTACTGGTGGCCGAGCTAAAGGCTTCAGAATGAGATGCATGTTTCGAATCTGAGTTAGAACCCAAAAAGGGGAATGAAAAAGGGAAGCAAATTATTAATATGGGGCCCAACGCCACTGTCACCACCACAAAGATTCAGAAGGAGGAACCCGAAGATCCATAGGAGGAGGAGCATTTCTTCCACTCTCAGATGTGGGTAAAGGGTTCCCCACTATAGTTCATTGTCGACAGCAGGAGCCAAAATAACCTCATTGCAGCAGAGGTTGTGAAGTGGTTGGGCTTATCGACCACAACACACCCACAACTGTACACCATTAGGTGGCTTCACAAGGACGGGATCTGTGCGTGAGCCAACAATGCCGCCTTCCATACAACATCAAGCCCTTCAGGAATGAGATATTATGTGACATTTTTCCCCTTGATGTTTGTGATATATTATTAGGCCAACCATACTTGTGGAAGTGACTTGATGTGTATTAGTTAAGGCCTCACATTTTTATTATTACATTGGGAAATAAGTTGTATAAGATACTGGAGGTAGCACCACCTATCGCCATCTCTCTAGTTACTGCAAAAAAATGCAGTGACATCATTTCAAAAACTGAGAAATTTATTTTCCCGATGATATGCCCTCAAGGAAAGAAGAAGACATTGGCCACAACCTCTAGATAGGGCCCCTCCACATGACAACAACATATGGACAAGGTCATGGAGGAGTACGAGGACATCTTCACCTCCCCTGCAAGGGTGTCTTTACACTATCAGGTCAAGCACTCCATCGATCTAACCCCAGGTGTGTCGTTACCCAATGGAATAAACTATCAGTGCTCCATTCTAGAGAATGATGAAATCAATAGGAAAATTAAAGAGTTGTTGCAGAAATGTCGCATTTGGCTGAGTTCATCGCCCTCTGGGATCCTGATCATGTTGGTACAGAAGAAGGATGGGACTTGGAGACTCTGTATTGACTATCGGGTGCTGAACAAGATCACTATCTAGAATAGGTACATGATCCCACAGATTGATGACCTTTTGGACCAACTCATCTGGGAAAAATATTTCATCAAGATCGACTTGATGTCCGGATATCACCAAGTATCAATCAAACCCTTCAATGTGTGGAAGACTACTTTCAAAGCCAAGGAGGGCCTTTTCGAATGGTTTTTTATGCTTTTCAGGTTAACGAATGATCCTACAACCTTCATGAAGTTGATGGATGACATCTTGTGGCCATTCAACAACTAATTTGTAGTGGTATACTTGGATGACATCCTGATCTTTAGCTAGAGTTGGGAAGAGCACCTCCACCACATTCGACAGGTTCTCTAAACACTGCGGCAACACAAGTTGTGTGCCAATTTGGAGAAATGCACTTTTGGCATGACCCAGATTCAGTATCTAGGATACATTATTGATGAATGGGAGGTGCATGTGGAGCTAGCCAAGATCCAAGTCACTCGGGATTGGCCCGTGCCAACCGCTTTGATAGAGCTCCACAGCTTCGTGGGTCTTGCCAATTTCTATCACGGGTTTGTGTTGGGGTTCTCTCATATCACTTGGCCCTTGAGTCAGGTTACCAAAGGAGGAGAGAAAGAAAGATTATTTTGTTATGAATCTCAACAAAAGGCACTCACAGAGTTGAAACACTGCCTCTCCTCTGCACCAGTGCTCACATTACCAGACTTGCAACAACCATTTGAGATTGAGACAGATGCCTCTGACTATGCTATTGGGGAAATCCTTACTCAACAGGGGCATCTAGTGGCATAACATAGTGAGCCACTTTCAGAAATAGTATGAAAGTTTCCCACTTATGACAAAGTTATGTATTCCATTGTGTAGGCTTGTCGGCAATGGAAGCATTACATTTTGGGGAAGAAAATGGTCATCCACACAGACCACTGACGCCTGCAGTTCATACAGACATAAGGGAAGTTGCAGAATGATCACCATCAAAAGTGGTCCACATAACTGCAATAGTTCCATTTGAATATCAAGCACAAGAAGGGAAACAAAAATAATGTTGCAAACTACCTCAGTCGACCACCGATCATGGCGTTAACCACCATGCTCAACTCTTGTGGGCATGACACTTCTAATTGGCCACTTCTCTACAAAAGCAACCCAGAATTTGGCCACACATATCATATGCTCTTGGAGGGTCAGCAAGTTCTAGATTTTTGTATTCAAGCTTCTATGATCCATAATGAATTAAACAAATTCTTTCGGTAGATATCACATGAGGGAATTTTTTGGTCGATGCATTTCAAACCAACAAGTGTGTTCATCATTAGGACCAGATTAAGAGGCAGACCATTGCAAAGGCTTAAAAAGAGAGCAATGTAGAGACATAATTTCAAGTAACAACTATATTTCAACAATAATGTTTAGATTATAATATTAATTTATTAATATATTAAAAACAAATATTATTAAGTAACTACATATTAAACATCTAGTTTTTGAAAAAATATTTAAATAATGATATATTTCATTAATTTAGTAAAATATTAATAGTAACGGCTATATTAACGGCTAATTTTGAAAAATAATATTAAATTAATTTATTAAAACCAATTATTGCTAGTTCTTGAAAAATAATATTAAGAATAATATTAGTTTATTAATTTATTAAGATATAAATATGTAGCGGCTATATTAAACAGCTAGTTCTTGAAAAAAATATTAAATAAGATATTATCATTAATTTATTAATTAATAAAAATATAATAGCTAATGACATATTAATGATACTCTTGAAAAATAATATTAAATAATGATATAATTTATTAATTTAAATTAAAATGTAACGCTAAATAAACAACTAGTTTTAAAATAAATAAATAATAATCAAGTCAAACTTTAAAAGAAATGATAAAACATATAAAAAAAAGTGAAGACCCTATCAGACAAATAATTTGAAAATATAATAAGGGAAAAAAAAAATAGTTAAAAAATTAAATGGAAAAAAATAAATAAAATAAAATACACAAAGCAAAATAAATAAATAAATAATATATATATATATTATATATATATAATATAAAATATATATATAAAAGAAAAATAAAATAAATAAAATGGGGTCAACAATAAAATATGGGGCTCAAGCCCATTAAACAAATAACAAAAATACTAAAAGGAGTTAAAAACGAATAGGATGATAAAATACATAAAAAACACGAAGGATCAAGAAAATAAACTCTAATGAAGAATAAATCAACAAGAAATACTATAAAAAGGGTGCCAATACCAACATAGGAAAAAAAAAATACTAGGAGGACAAGACAGGGACCCAACATCTACTAATATTCCAACCATCATCTCTATTCAAATTATTAGGTCTTTTTTCAATTTCTAGGGCCTCCCTCAATTTACAATGATTAAAATGCCTAACTTTAGCAACGACTTGGGCCTCTTCAATGCATATGTGATGCTTAGATTTATCTGCATGCTCCACCAAAGCAGAGGGGCAGGTCTTGCCATGCTTGATGTCAGCAACATGCTCATGAATCCTTTGATTAATCGAGCAACTAGTCTCACCAATGTAGGGAGTTCCACAAGAGCATGGGATATCGTAAACACCCTTCATATTCTTGGGGTCCACTGGGTTTTTACAAATCTAAGGGAGCTCTGTATGGTATTTAAAGGCTAGAAGGTTGAAGCCACCTTATGCTTCCTTAGGATCCTTGCAATCTTGTTAGTGGTCCCTTGGATAAAAGGAAGATGAACACCAGAAAATAGATCCTTGGTATCTTTCTTAGCACTAGGACCTTTTTTAGCTCTGAGGAAAGCCTTAGTACATTGGTGTCTACTATATCCATTATTAAACAAAACACTTAGGAGATGTGCTTTCTCTTCCTTGAGATGGTTCTCATCAGAAACTCTTAAAGCTCTAGTCGTTAAGGTGTTGAGAACACCAAGCTTTTGAGTTGGGAAATGATGAGAATTAGCATGAAGATATTGTTCTATATGGGTTTTCTTACAATATACTTGATGAGAGAAAGAGTCATTATCATTCCTTGAGAGGAGGACGTCAAGGAAGGGAAGGCTACCATTACATTCAAATTCGATGGTGAACTTTATAGAAGTAGATTGATTGTGAAGATGGAGGAAAAATAGCTCCAACTTTTCTTTACCATGGGACTAGATGACAAAAGTGTCATCCACAAACCACTTCGACAACTTAGGCAAAATATAAGAAGAGGCTAAGGCATTTGATTCAAAATCCTCCATGAATAGATTAGCTACTATAGGGGAGAGGGGGGAACCCATGGTGACACCGCAAGTTTTCTCATAGAATTCCCCATCGAATGAAAAGAAAGTAGAAGTAAGACAAATACTAACTAAATAAGCCGTATCAAGATCTGTGATGTGCTTGATGACTTCGAAGGCCTCGTTGATAAGGATATTAGTGTAGAGAGATACGACATCAAAGCTCACAAGCTTGTCATCTGGATCAAGCTTGAAACTCTTTAACTCAATAACAAATGATGTAGAGTCCTTGACAAAGGATTTTGTATGGCCAACAAGGGGCTTAAGCTTCTGGGCTAAATATTTAGCAAGAAGATAAGTTGGCCCTCCTATCGTGTTGACAATGGGTCTCAGAGGAGCCCCTTCCTTATGAATTTTTAGCAGACCATAGATTATGGGGGTAAGAGGACAACTTTCAATAAGCTTATGACTGAATGATCTAACCGAGCTACTAGCCTTTATAGCAAGAGCCACACTTTTGGAAATCTTCTTTAGAGGATCCTTGTTGAGTTTCCAGTAACTCCCGCTATTATGGAGGTGGTCCAACATATTTTGACAGTAATAATCTTTATCAAGAATAACCATAGCACCACCTTTGTCGGCTTTAAGAACAACAATATTATTATTATCGTTTAACGATTTGAGAGCACCAAAAGCAAGTTTGTTGATGTTATTCTTAGGGGGCTTTGCCTTTCTAAGGACAACTGCAGATTCTTGACGAATGATATCTTTAGTGACATCCGGTAAGTCTCTAATACCATATTCAATGTCATAGATGATATCGTCGACCGGGATCTTTCTAGGAGCAAGAGAAAAATTTAAACCTTTCTCCAAAAGACTAAAGACAGGGGGATCAAAAGTAAAGTTAGAGAGATTGACAACCCTATTACTAGAAGAGGAAACAAAATTAGAACAACCAATATTATCCAATCTATTATTATTACAATTATCAGAATTGAAAATAGAGTCACTAACCTCATTAATATTATTATTATTATTATGCCTAGTGATATTATTATTATTATTATTATTATTATTATCCAAACATAATGATTATTGCTATTCTTAATATTATTATTCCTATGTGAGGTGAAAATATAATCACTATTATTAGTATTACTATTAAAACAATTATTATAAGTTGTACATTTTCACCTCTAGGATTCTCTATTATGCCACCTGGTACACCTTTGTGTTCCTTCAAGCGAGTATGCGAATATGACTTGGGAAGCGCACTACAATCAGGTCGCTAGGCATTTCAGGGTTGAGAAAATGGAGGCGGTACTGTAGAAGTATTTTTATTGGTTGAATCTTCGACAAGATGTTGGGAAGTACATCAGATCCTACACTACCTACGCCATTGCCAAACTGACCATCAAGAAACAAGGTCTTTATACTCTACTGCCTACCCCTAGTCGACCTTGGGAATCCATCTCCATGGATTACATGTCAGGCCTTCCTTCTACTAAGCATGGCAACGACTATGTTTTTGTGGTCATCGATAGATTAAAGAAGATGGCTATTATGGTGGCCTGCAAGAATAGTATCACAGTAGAAGCCATTGCTAAACTCTTCTTTGAACAAGTGTGGGTACACTTTGGGATCCCACAGTCTATTATCCCAGATTGGGACAATAGGTTCCTCAGTAAATTTTTGTCTAATCTCTGGTCGATGCTGGACACCAAGCTCACTAAGTCCACATCTTTCCATCCCCAAACTGATGGCTAGACATGTTGGAAATAATACTGAGAGGGGGGGTGAATCAGTATTATCAAACTCTTATCAATTTATACAAATATTTTCAGATCTGACAATTGAAACTTGCATATACCTTCCAAACTTATAATTTAATTTATTCTTCAGATGTTTTTCATTAATCTGTATGTGAGAACCATAGAATAATGAGTAGGAACACAAAATAGACAGTCACACCAAGGAACACAAGATGTAAGGTGGAAACCCAATGTGGGTGAAAACCACCTACTGCAATATGTCTCTATCTTCTTTCAATTAGAAACTTCTTCTTACAATGATTTTGTACTGGTGCGGTCTTTTACCAGTACACAGGCTGCAACCTACAGAGAGCTACAACCCTCTCTCGTTTTCTAGCTTCTTCTGGAAGGGAGCTACAACCTCCTTAGCTCTTGTACTAGCTGAAATACTAGTACGTAGGTGCTGACCTATAGAAGGCTACAAGCTTCTCTTTTCTTCCAGGGACCACATTTCATAAATTTTCAAACTGGATCCAAAACATGAAGTACATGTGCATCACTTAATATCCTTTAAACAAATAAATTCTCAAAATGTAGTAACTAGAAAATAACACCAGTAATCAGACACCAATTTAAACCCAGATCTCTACAGAAACAAATAAAAGACAGCTAAAATATATTTCAAGAAAGGTTTGCAACTTCACCGAAGGAAACCGGCGGATATCCGCACTTCTGCCGTGACGAGTCTGTGAAATTCCGCACCTGCACTGTCTACTATTCAGTGCTCCTCTGCACCTGCTCCGTCGATTCAACTGCGCACCTCCGCACCTGCTTCTTCTCTGGTTCTACACACCTTCGCACCTGCTTCTTCTCTGGTGCTGCGCACCTTCGCACTGCGTCGTTGCCTCTCCTGTGCACCTCCGAATTTAGACAGTTTATCAGTTCTTAAACATACCCCAGACTGTCGAAATCACAGATCCGTTCATGCATCAAAGGGATCCCAACTCTTCAGTAGATCTGACTTATAATGCTCCAGTTTCTCCTTGATTCAAATTCAACTATGTCTCACCAACCGATTATCAAAAATTTAGATCTTGCTCTTCTTAATATTTTCAATACTTGTGTCTTTAGCCAAATGATCTCCTTTCCTTTTTATAGGCTGGGCCTCACTCAAAACCATGGACCAAAACCATTGAGAAACAATACCACAGACCCAATACATGGGTTCAACTCTTTTGGATGCAATACCACGGACCAAAACCATAGGATCAAAAACTGTCGGACTAATACCATGAACCAACCATATGATTTCATGCGCTTTTCTCTACATGAAAGTGTGTGAACTTTTCTCTGCATGAAAGTCTGTGAATTTTAGGTTTGCACCTTTTGTGCGGGAGACCTGCAAACATATCTGCACCTTTACAACGGTTCTCCTGCGCAACCTACCAATGACTGCATCTTTTGATCTGTGCACCTGCGGAACCAGAAAATAACTTTGTTGCACTATAATTTATCATCTGAGATGATTGGGTTTCCATCAAGTACAACATATGTATCATAATGCTAATAAGACTGCATTATGTCATTCAAAATGGGTTGAATATAATGAAGATTAAATAGTTGGGGAAGCCTATCAACTTTCTCTAAACACTGAGGGGGAAATATTAAGGAATTAGTCTGGCACACATGGAACAATAGTAAAAGGTAAAGGTAGAAGTGTGTTTGCAAGAGGATATAGTAGTGGAACTAATGAAGAAGAAGACAACAATGTATTTTTGCAAACCAAGGATATGGGAGAAGTAATGACGCATTTAGTGGTAGAAAATGATTTTAGGGGAAGAGAGAACCCTAAAGATAGAGGACCCATGAGATCCATATTAATTTGCTACAAATTCCAAACACTAAGCCACAAGTCCTTTGAATTTCTAGAAAATTTACACAATAGGAGGTAAGAGAGTAAAACTCATGTTGCTTAAGGTGATGGAAGCACAACTAACTTTGTAATTGGAGATAATGTTGATGATACATTGATACGAATGGATCATTGTATTTTTTTTCATATACCTCGATGCTTTCAAACTGGAAAAAGTGGAGGAATTAGCTCATGGGACCATTTTTACTAGTGAGTCCCAATTTGGTAAAATGGGTTCCAAAATATTCCGAGAGAAATTTGAGGCATCAAAGGACAATTTTTGGGGGTAGAAATTTACCATGTAAGGATGAAACATTTTTTTGCTATTCTATACACAAAGACCTTTCCAATGGTGCAAGAATCAATGGATGATCTGAGTGAAAAGTGGTATCCACCTATAGTATTAATCCATGGTATTTAATAATACAAAGATGTAATTAAGGGAGCACTAATAATACTATAAATATTAGACCTCACCTTGAAAAATACACATTATTCCTTCATGATGTAGATGTAAAATATTTTCCATTCCATTAATAAAGAGTTGGGTGTTATCTTGTTCTTTGTATTTTATTTTCTATTTCTTGTGGTGATGTTTGGCCTCCTTCCTGTCAGAATTTGGATTAATGGTATCAGAGAAGGTTATGACTCCATGGAAGCCAGGGTTTGCAGTCACATGTTAAGGTTCCCAAGTGAGGTACAGGTGTAGGAGTAGGAGGCTCTACCATGGGGGGATCCCTATCGGTCCCTTCACACCCATGGACATAATTCACACCTGCATCATCTATGGCACCAAAAAATACCTCCTCCCCCATTGCAAGAACTACTAGGTCTAATTCATTTCCCTTTGTGAGATGGAACAATGGGTGTGTTATGAAACCAGCTCAAGAAAAGATAAAAAAGATAGATCAACGACTTATAATTCAGCCTCTTCGAGGGGGCAACCTCCTTTACATTACATGAATGAACAATTATTCGATGATTCAAATGAAAAGACCTCCTCTCTATATATAGGAGTCTAAGGGACCATAACATAATCAGAGCCTACATAACAATAATAATGCAAGGGCACAATAATAATAATAGTGGGCTTCTATGGGGCTCAATAGTAACATTATGGGCACTACATGGGTACATCAATATAATAAGTGGGTTGTACTAATAACAATAAGGGGTTACTCTAGTAGTATAGGGGCCTAACAAAATTTCATTGTAAAACACAAGGCATCCATAGTATAGGTAGACATGTAGAAAGGGGGAAGCTTATTTTCAAAAATGTTTATGGCACGCTTGAAGTCTAAGATATGCAAGGTTACATTATATGAGAGAATAGTGGCCCAACCAAATATCAAACCTTCAATCGCACCATCCATTAAAGGTACCCAAGTGTCTGGGAATTTTGACACATTAGCCATTGCATGCAATTGACACATCATAGTTGCAACTTGGTAAAATGGAGCAGCAATGTTAGGATCCCACCCTAACCCCCTTAGTTATGTAGTGGGATCACGTCATAGTAAAGAGTCAATAAAGCCCATATTAATAATTGTAAGTGGTTAACCCGCAATTAATTAAGGGACCATAGTTAGTTGCAAATGGGCTATGGTATTAGATAGATGTTATTAATAAAACCCATGGTATTGATCCATGGTATTGCATGTGTGAGTCATATATAAAGGATAGAGACTCCCTGCGAGGAGCATCGTGTCTTATTTTTGAATCAAGCTCTGCTCTATTGGAGGTTGCCCCCTCGAAGAGGCCAGTGAACATTTCTTTCTAAATAATAAAATATTTGTTGTTGACTCTCACTATTCTATGTTTTGGGTATCTTTCTTCACATATTCTGTATTTGGGTATCTTTTTGCAGGTTAAGAGCATAACAAGTGGTATCAGAGCACTTTCCAGGGCCGGTGGGATCTCCATTTCTTAGCAAAAAAAAAATTTGGCTAGAGACGTGTTCCAGCATCTTTAAACCACGGGATCTGTCATTGAGCACATAAACCTGCGGATTTTGGGAGGCATGCATGTAGGAAATACAAGAGGTGGTCACGCTTGTTGGACTCCCTTGTAACCCCTGTGGGTACCCCTTCGAGTAGTAGCACATTAGACAGAACCACGTACGGACTGTCTTCCAAGTACCTTCTGGGTATATCGGAAGCCCCCTAGCTCCTCTACAACCTAGCCATAGATAAATCGTCGGTCGTCTTGCTGCTACAGTACACCGAGAACAACACTCGGAGAGATTACTCACCCATACAATAGGGTAGTCGGGTTGTACGGCTAAGGTACGGTTGATCCTCCTTAGTTAGAGCCCTGAAACATTGGGCCAAGTACTATTGTCAGACCCTTATGTATATTGTGATATGTAGCACCTGACACTCCTTGAGACCATAGTTTTCTTTTCTATCTTGGGATCACGCATCATCTCTGCAAGATCCGCTCGCGCAAAGGGGTGCAGCAGCAGCAGACATCAATCCGATCTATTAGATCCATCAGATCCACAGCAGCAATCTGTTCAGCCACTTAGAGCTATCCGATCCGCCATTCAGATCTCTCAGATCCACCTAATCTGAGTAGTTGAGTGGGGTTCCTATACTGGAGCATGATTTTTGTAGGACTTTTGGCAGCATTGACATTTTGAGGATTCGGCGACTGCAGTATTCCTAAGGAAGGAGTAAAACTTCGTTAGGACGACGAGTTGAGCATGGTGGTACCATTCAATTCTTAGTGAAAAAAAAATTGGCGGTCCCAAATTTCAAGAACTACAGGTCGGTGCATGGTAGAAACTAGAGCTCAAGCTATGGCCAATGAGAGGATGGACAAACTTGAACAATCCTTGCACTCCCTCCAAACTCAGATTGACAGACTAATGAACTTAATCCCGAGCATAATCCCGAAGGGCAAGGAGGAAGCCCATGAGGAGGCGTATATTGGCAATGGAGACAATGAGGGTGAGTCTAGCCATTCTCTTCACCTCTGGGGCCCCCAACAACAATCCCGTCCGAGACCTCCCAAGTTGGATATGCATAAATTTGATGGTTCTCACCTGGCGGCATGGATAGCACAAATGGAGCAGTATTTCAATATGAATAACATCTTAGATAATGAGACTCAGCTTATGGTGGGGAGCATGTACTTGGACAATGAAAGGTGGCAATGGTGGGAATGGCATCAACGTTGCAATACACCTTTTTTGACTTGGGCCACCTTCAAAAAAGCTCTTACAGACCGCTTTGACCAGGAATCTTCTTTTTTGGGTCATCTTACTAAGCTCCAACAGACTGGCATAGTGGATGAATATATTACAGCCTTTGAAGCCTTAGCCTTCCGCACTAGGGGTCTCTCAGATGTGTTCTACACGGAATG